>UCOJ01000277.1:0-137026 GCA_900474305.1 Cecidostiba fungosa | reverse complement strand
GTCTATCATTTTACAGAGTTTCGAGTTTTTATATAAATATCTCGCTAAATGGCATTTGAATAATGTCTCAAAATCATCATGTAATTCAAATGCCATTTAACAAGTTATTTACATACAAACTATGTCCTGGTTTTTCGAAATATTGTTGTTACTATTTGTTACAAGCAAATTACTTGTTTTTTTTTGTCTACTATATTGTGGCGAGAAATTTGAATTTTTAATTGACTATGACATCCCCTTAAATGTGCTAGTCTTGACGATGTAATGTAAAAACCATATCGTAAACAAAGATTCACTAGACATAGTGCAGTTTACTTTCAGGAGCACGTTTATACGTCTCATCAACGTATAGGGGCTGATTCCACACACAAAGTCAAGGTCGGCCGTTCGTTCCGCCAATTTCTCTCCGCATTGCAGGAAAAAAGGGAAGTAACGAATCCCCCTCAAAGCCGCACCTCCTTCTCTTATTAAAAACCTTCCATAAAAAGAACAAGCCTACATTAGACTAAAAAAAAATATACGGAAAACTAAAAAAAAATATATCTCCTGCAAAATCATCATTTCGTCCAGCACCAGACATAAAGCCGAAGTTTTCAAGCGAACGAGGCGCACGCGCGTCCCGAAGACTGTAGTTAGCGCCTATTAATATCATCGCAGGATCGGGATCGATAATCTCAGGAGGCACATATAGCAGCCGAGGCGTCATAATGATAGCCTTTGCTCTCTTCTCTCTCTCTCTCGCGAATTGCGATCATCGCCCGCCAGGACTCGACTGTATATACATATACTGTACACACTGTAGACTGCAGGGCACGTACGAATAATAACATGCTATTAATATATTGGCTGCTCTTCCTGCTGCTCTTATATGGATGCGTTCTCTCTCTCTCGCGTGTATACTGGCCGAAGATTGAAATGCGGTTTTTACTCTCGTCGTTATGTGCAGTGAGATGAGAGAGAGAGAGAGAGAATAAGGAGCTGATATTTTGTGAGACCGACATGATGATGATGATGATTTTTCGAAATGATAAATGACATTGGGAGCGAGTTGTATGTACCTACCTCGTGCTCATATCGATGTGAGAAAGAAAAACGAAAATATATAGTAAGTACTTACGTCAAGCCTCAAATCCATCGTTCAAAATTATAGAAACTTTCACGACCCAGATAACATCGCAGCGACAGTATAGCAATCTTGTCGACTGAAAAGTCACTAGATTCGCTACCACTTGTGGCACTTGTTAACAAAAGTTAACCTGACGGTTCTAACCCTTTTTGTAAAAACAATTCTAAATCTTATATCAAAACAAAATAATTGAGAAACATAAGAATATGAACAAACACCAGAAGGCAACACTATCCAATATAACCGTATACATACGCAGATAAAAGAAGAAAAAAAACACAAACGTTACAGCTCACTCCAGTACTTACTGTGTAGAGGGCAGCTCTTCCCAGTCAGCACACACATATCAGCTCGCGCAAAATATACACACTGCAGAGAGATCGGATCGGATCGTCCTTCTCTCTCATGTATATAGTGCGATAGCGCGAGACTTTGTATATAAAAACGTATAGGTACCTACTTACGCAGCCGCAGGTCGTAGCAGCAGCTCCGTTGTCTCCGCAGTGAGAGCGCCCGAGAAAAATAATAAACAAGAGGACAAGAGGAGTGCCTGGCCTGCTGCAGTGTATAGTCGAGAGAGTGAGAGCTGCGCGAAAGAGAGAAAGATAAAGAGAAGAGAATAAAGAAAGAGTTATATAGTAGTATATAGCCGGGAATTCTTCCGCCAGTACACAGCATATCCGAGCGACGAGATTATACAGACGATGCGACTGCGACGCGTTGTCGCTACTTCCAGAAGTTCAGCAGCTCCTGTATCCGGCGGCCGTAGCCTCCGTTGCTGACAGGCCAGGATCTTAGCGAGTGTCGTCTCTGCAGCAGCAGCAGTGAGATCGTCTACGAGCAGCCAGCGTCGCTGCGGCTCGTCTGTATTTGTATATTTACAAGAGTCTCCAAGAGGAGGAGAGAGGTAGGTACCTAATACAAGAGTGCACTTTTGCCAGAGAGTAAGTAGCGCGCCTGTGTCTTGTTTTGCACACACAAGTGCCTCTGCTGGCTCCGCAAGTGCTTAGGTAGACACTTATATGCACACATACACATAGAGGTATGTATACGCGTGAGTCTTGTCGCTGTGTCGTACCCACTTCAACCCTCTCGCTCGATTCCCCGAAAGTTGCGACCCGTTCACGGACGTGTATCTATCTCTCTCTTTCATCTCGCGCTCAGAGCTCTCTCTCTCTACTGCTGCAGTCGTATATATTTGGAGGTTAGGTACGCAAGCAGCAAATATTGAAATATTAGAGACTATATCTTGGTCCTTATCTTCGCGGATGAACCGTGATTTCGCATACGACGGTTTGCTCGGAAAAAAGACGCGTCGCTTTCACGTCTCGGCCGTGTGTTATGCCTAATTGGATTTTCTCGTGCGTCTCTTTGCCAATATATAGCTACGGTGTAATCGCGAAAACAATGGCACTGCACAGAGAGACGAGGGGACCAGGAAGCGTCTAATCGAATCACCGAGACTTTGCCGGACTTAAGACGTATAGCGGATGCGCGAAATGCACTTAACTTCTTTGCCGTTAATCCGAGTGCCTTGAGGATCCGTATCATTCTTGTGTGTTGGCTTGCAGGTAGCAGAACCAGCTCCAAAATGACCGAGGGAACACCGCCAGTAAGGAACAAGCGCAACGGCGCGAGGACCTTCAAAAATCCACCCCAGCCACACATGTGCATTATGGACACCATTGTGGTAAGGCTCTGGGATATTTGTGTGTGTGTTTTTTTTTATGTTATGCTTCGCAGAGTTTTCATGCTATTATGTGATATTCGCAGGGCTCGTCGCATCCCTGTTATATTAATGTGTTGTCTTGGGAGAAAGTGGACATGCCCGCTAGTCCCGAGCAGCCACTTCCACTGTACGGTGGAATGAAGTTGAATCCACCTAGGACCGAGGACAAGAACACCTGTGTGTTCGCTGTTATCGCCCATCCTGAAGTTCTTAGACTTAAGGGGAAGAATGCCAAGGATCAGAATGTAAGTTTGAAGTGTTACAAAGATTGTGTATGTACAAACTCCATTCCTTCCATATTCCATGTAGCTCAATAGCATACGTGATCGAAACATTGTAGCTATATTGTTATTATTACCATACTGAGAGAGACTTGTTTTCATGCTTGCTTTACAGGAGCAGTCAAGTCTGATAGAAGTTTTGTTAGATTTTGTGGAGACTATGAACAAAGGAATAGTGTTCAATCGCCTTTACTACATCCTAAAGGATCGAGATATCACAGGAGAGTTGAAAGAGGTGTGGATTGCAGTGCAGAATCAAAGAGACAGAACAAATATGTCTAATCAACAAGAAACTTGGATAGACCAACAACCAGTTCCACAATATTCCCAAAGTATAGACCATCAACAACAGCAGCAGCAGCAGCAGCAACAACAACAACAGCAGCAGCAGCAACAGCAGCAGCACTTGCAACAGCATTTGCAACAACAGCCACCAATGCAAATACCTCAACAAGTGCAGCAACAGCAGCAGCAACAACAGCAACAACAACAGCAACAACAACAACAACAGCAGCACATGCAGCAAAATCAGCAACAAATAATTCAAAACTCTTACATGATGTCTCAGCCACCTGTATATCAACCAAGTATAGTTTATAACTCCAATAACGATTATGATAGATATAATTACCAGCAGCAACAGCCCGCGCCGGTACCACAAAACGATCAGGCCTATCAGCCTAGTCCAATGCTTGTGCGGTCTTATAATAATACTAACAACGGATCGCGCATGGATCCCGATCGATATAATTATCGCGAGCGTGGTAGAACATTACCTCAACAACCCATGCCCAAGCAACAGCCTCTGCCTCCGCAGCAACAACAACAACAGCAACCGCAACAACCAGCGCCTCCCCAGCAGCAACAACAAAACTGCCCTGCGTACTCGGCCTCACAGTATCATTTTCAGCAGTTGCCTAGGCAAATGATGCCACAATATATCAATTCGAATGTGGGTCCTAATTATGGTGGTCAGGTAAGAGTTATAGATAATTTTATTTTAGAAGCATGTGGACAAAATTGTTTATTTTTATTAATCTTATTTGTTTGATTTTACTCAATTGAAGATGAATACCGTCGTCGCGAATCAGTATTCAGACTACATGATAATGCAACACCAGCACATGGCATCTGGTCTAGAGCAACGTCAGGTGGAGAATCAGATTCAAGCCGAGGTGCAACGCATCCAACAGCAGCAACAGGAACACCAAATGCACGGACCACCACCGCCTCATATGCAGCAGCCCGCGCCGCAGTATCAGCCGTCCACCATGGGCGTAGGAAGTAACATTCCATTGGGCGCCGAAAAGAAAAGATATTTCAAACCTCATAACGTGGGAAGAATGACCCAAGACAGGACCAAGAATAATAGCCTTGGCAAAAGGCAAAATAATTCACCCACGCATTTCAAGCAGGATCCGGTTGTGACGGCGGGAAGCTGTATTCCTAGTGCTGCCGGGGTACAACAGCCTACAGAAAGTGTTATGGAGCATTCTTTGAAGCCCAAATCTCCGGTTAAGGTAAATTTAGTATGAATTTTTGCAAAGCTTGAAATCTCAAGTATAGTCGTAATATTAAATAATGCAATGATTCCTAGGTTCTTCAGAGAGATTCGAGTATACAGAATAAGCAAACGTCTACTCAGTCTTCTCCCGAAAAGAATTTAAAGAGTTTAGAGAGGAATGTGGACGAACCGTGCGAGGCTACGAATGTGCAAGTGACGGATCTCGATGAAGAAGAGATCAAAGCTAAAGACGTTTTGGAGACCACGAGCGAAGTCGTCACGAAAAAACCAGAAGCCTTAAATTATGCTGCCGCTTTAAAAGAGCTAAAGGAGCTCACAGATTCAAGAGAAGTTAAGACTTCAGCTGTAGAAAGTGCAACGTCATCGTCTTCCGAATCTCATGTACAGGAATTGAAAGAAGTAAAGCAACAGCATCATTATAATCAAAAACAAAGATCTATCAAGACGGTTCTAAATCGCAATAAGTCTTATACTAAAGACGTTAAGGTGAGTAGATTTTTATAGCAAGTTTATAACGTATGCTATATTTTTAACTATTTTTACGTCTAGATTTGGGGAAAGGATGCCAACAAGGGTCCTAAGAACGGCGTAAGAACTAATTTTGTACAAATGAATGCAAGCGCAGTCGAAAGGCTTCATGACAAAGATGCAGATGAGCAGGCTAAAGGACAACAACCTGCAGCCGAAGTGAATGCTATCACACGCTGGAACATTCACCTACACCAGAAACCATCGGATAGTCCAAAGCGTGCTCAGTCTACTGTGAACAGCATTATCAAAAGTGTATTTAAAATACATCAAGGAAATAATGCCACAGGAGATGAAGTTGGAAGCGGCAAGAAGCCAAAAACCAACGGACAAGTAAAGACAAACAGCAAAGTATCCACGAATGATCACGAGGAAGCCAGTCAAGGTATGTTTCCCGAATCTAATTGTATAAAATGCAATATTCATAATTATTGTTTATTGAGTTTCGTTGCATTTTTTCCAGGCTACACTATTTTGAAAAAATCGGAACTCACGACAGGAATGGGCCCGTCGGAAGATGTGGTAGTAAATGAGATCGCACAGCTATCGATTCAAGACTGCAAAGATACGACGGAAATGAACGCCGTTCTTTCGTGATAAGCATAGTTTTTAGCCAATAATTAGAAAAACAAAAACCTGACAGCCCGCTGATAATAACCGGAGTAAAATCAGTGTACATAGATAAGTTTACCGATTAAGAAGAATAATTTAGGCAACTTTCAATTAGCATTTTGAAAACGAAAGGAAAGAGAACACGGTGCAAAAATGAAGAGGAATGGAACGCAGCAGAAATGGACGATTCGACAATTTGAAGAAAAGATCGACGTTGTTTAACTTGTCTTCGATGTGTTTAAATTGAAGATTAATTTATTATAGGATTTGCTGGCGAGGCTGTGAAAAACGATTTAAGCTATTTCCTCAATGGAAGTAAAAAAGAAAATAACAATAGATAAGTTTGACAGACGAGGGGAATAAGAAGTTGCAGAGAAAGATGTTCCAAAAGAGATAAAACTCAGTTCTAAATGCTTTTAAAGTAAGGCGTTTAAAGTCACGTGCTCTCGTGCGATGGACTGATATTAACCTATTTTTTAAAACTATTACGCTATAAAAAAAATGAACTCCTGTCGATTTTAATATGAGGAGGACGGCTCCGCAGGGACGCCTTTTTACGTTCCTATGCTGATTACGCACTATGAATTACTAAATATGCTAAGTGGTAAGAAAGCGATAAAGAAGGGCGATTTGACGTTGGTAAGATTTATTAAGTTAAAAATGACACGACGCATCAATATGCGAAATCATAAAATATCAGCATAAAGGTTGACGATTATCAAGGAGTGGAAGTTGACATGAGATCTCGTACTCTTTTTTGTATATTTATAGACGCGTAGCATTGACATTTCAAAGAATTTGGCGTATTAATTGATGTGATCATTTCGCATAAAACTTATTTTTAAATAAAATATCAGAAATAACTATATTAAATAAGTTTAAATTAACCGAAAGTTTATACACCAATGATAAAGTCGATATTAGTGAATCAATTTCAATATTAAAAAAATATATCGTTAAAAATGATAATAGATACAGTCCCAGTCCAAGTAAATCGCAAACAGTTTAATTAGTCGACAAAAGAGAAAAGAAGAAAAGAAACACAGAGTTTTATCTTTAACCAAGTGATTCCTTACGAGTACCAAGAGCTATATTGTAGCTTATACAAATAGACAGTGACTCCCCAGTGATGTTGAAGTGATGTAAAAAAAAGATAAAACAAGCTATGTTAAAAATAGTTACATAACTAAAGTAAAATAAAAATAATAAGGGATGATAATAGAAAAAATAAAAAAATAAAAACTAAAAGCCAGCAATGCACTACGATATACTTATACAAAAATAAGAACACACGCAATATATTGTAACCGTATAGATTTGGCGAGTTCTAAGATATGCAGAATAAGTCGTAGAGGTTAAAACAGTGAGATCCACTGGTGCGCTCATAGAAAAGGGGAAAAAATAGACGAGCGATAGAAGACAATTCTCGGAAGACGTATGAAACGTGCGTTATGGGTTTTTTTTTTTTGAGAAAAAAATGTTCTATTTCTATATTATTTCTCATTTATAAGCGACAACTCAAGCATTTAAATCTAATAGTACTACTCCCATTTCAAAAGAAGTTTTATAGCAAACTCGCGACTAATACAATGAAAATTTATCCACTTGTTAAAAGAACGACACAAATTTACAATCTATCCGTTTCAATTTTAAAGAATTTAGAAGTAGTAAAAAAATGGTAGTAAAGTCTAAATAATTCGTAAAAATTTTCTTTTTTAATTTTCATCTATTAGTCGTATTTACTATTAACTTTTTCTGTAAGGAACCGTCGTCTAAAGAAGCGTCGACCTTTAGACGCGACGCAAAACGTTATTTGCGATCTAGCGATCTATACAAATGCTCTATAGAATTCACATTGCTGCCATATTGTACGTGTGTATAAAGTAATAATAATTTACACAGTTAAAGTAAAGATCCGCAATATTTTCTCGGGTTAAAAATGAGTCGACACTGGTGCATTGCCATTGCCACGTCAAACATCTACGTAGAAGTGATATCCAATCAAAGCCGTGACCACCAAGATTTTTAGAGTTTTAAGGCTGTATAGAATCTGCTTGTCTTTAAAATTGTTGAAATTTTATTTTTGAATATGTAAGCTAATGACTTTTAAAAGTCTATTCGAAACTCTAATGTCTCAGATGAATACGACAAGACAACTTTTCACCCGAGAATGGTCTCAAAGTAATCATACGCTGTTTGAATGAAACTCTATTTTACGGAGATTCCCTGAAAATAGTTTAATTAACTTTATCTTTCCTTGTACATTATCATTTAATGACATTTTTTTCTGATATTTTTTTAAAAAGCGCGATTCTGTAGATCAATTGTAACAACGCTTCATGAAAGGTGATTTTTAAATTGAGGCATTTCGTTGCCTAGACATTGTGATGTTTTACGGGGATTTTTCTTGATGATTATTTTATGTATTTTATTGGCTACAATGATATATTTTAGATTTGTTATATCATTCGTTGGAAAAAACTCACTATTTTATGATTGGCAACTTTTATCTTGGTTCTGATTTTCGTTATGAAAATTTCACGAGTTCAATTCAATAAACATTTTATTTATAAAAGTTCGAAACTTTTTATTAAATTTCACACGAATTTTACACTAATTTATCAATTTTTAATAAAGGTTGTTGATTACGGAATTTTGGAAAAAACACACAGATCGCCAGGTGCTTTACATCATTTATAGCTTTTAAGGTTCTCAATTCGTGTAACGATACAACTCTGTATAAGCGTAAATAAGTAAAATCGATCGCCCTCGAAAGAACCAATGCTCTTTTGCGAATCGAAGAGAGTGCGAGGCAAACGACGACGAGGTAGAAAAAAATGGAGTTTGACTCCGGACTCCGAAGTTTTATATGAAAAGCGAATCACAAAAATGAAAAAAAAAACCTATACAGATCGCCGGAGCTTGAATGCGAATTTTCTTTCTCTCTGCGCTCTGAGCTAAGAAAGATGTAGATTAGTCCATTTCTTTTTTGTCATCTCTTTTTTGTACTGATGCGAAACAACGGAAGATACGAATGTGTATTATAAATACAACGTGAGCATATCTAGGAATTGGATGAAGCGGCCATCTCTCTCGGCCTTTCATGCCTGCTGCGATCTGCGATTTATTCTCTTCCCAGGCTCTTTTTTGACTCTGATTATTATATATTTGTTAATAACTATGTAAATGTATTCAGTATTCTCGTTATTTTAGAATATTATGATTTATTATGACAATTCTTTTTTATTATTGCTACAATTGTAATCTATATTATTATTATTATTATTATATATAATACACGTTCTTTTTTCCAAAGTCAGAAAAAAGTAAAATGTTGATGCTTTTATTTGAATAAATGAGTTGTAAAACCAATGTGCTTTCTCGTTTATGTGTTACATTCGCTTCGACGTTTCCTCTACTTTGTGTGTGCAAAAATCCATCCGTGGAATGACGATGTCTATATAAGTGCATGATTTTCGTCCGTTATAGAAAGTAACAATGATAATCAAACCGCGTGACCAAATCACAATTCCAATTTACCGTCGAGATTTCGTGCCAGTCATGACGACTCTGCACATATATATATACATACAATATACATCTACATATTGTGCTGCACATTAGAAACATTGCGGTCGGCGGTGCTTTTGAAAGGCTCGCGGAAAGCGCAATATCTTATATAGGTACACGTGAGCGCGGCGCCGGCGACGTGACTTGAACGCATTAATTATTAACTCTTTGAATTGAGCTAAACGCTTCGTGGTATGACTTTTATTCGATGATAATAATAATTCTGCAAAACTTGTATCTTACGTAAGGTATAACGAAAAAAAAAGTCGAGATTAACACATCGCGGTGTATGATAAGTCGACACGTTAAGATATAACAACACACTCCAAAAGCGAATATTGCGCTGATCCTTAAACAAGCTTTAATGTATCCGAAAAATCCATTTCCGCCGGCAGCACAAACACACACACACACACACATATACATTGCAAGCAAAGCCAAAAGCAGTATGTATAGAGACTTTCTCTGCTTCCCCGGCGGCGCTGATACTTATAACACACACACACACACATACCGGCATAGCTGCCTAGAGAAGCGAACTTTCCCTTTCCGCGCAGTGCCGCGAGATCGCTTTCGCCGAACAGACACGATTCTAATCGAGCTCGACACGCCCGCACACGGACCGCAAGCTCATCCTCCGTAACGAGTTCTTTTTTAATTCAACTTTTTTTTTTTCTTTCTCGTCAAACTATGACGACGTTATTGCGCCGCCGCTGCAGCATCGGTAGTGACAAGCTATTGTGGTGCGCGTGTTGGTGAAAACTGTGCGACGTGGATGACGATGATGATGTTATTCCACTGCGAAAGATGTGCGTCGAGGAAGAGGAGACTGATGCAGCGATTGGAGAATCGAACGCGGTGACTATACTATTATTACGACGAGCGGGAAAAAAAAAATCGCTCGGCCTGCGATGCTGTTATTTGCACTTTCTAGTTGGTGTACGTCAAATTTTTTGTCGCCTCGTCGAAAAGTAGGTCGTATTTTATTGGAAAATCATCGGCGCTGTTTTATATCTAATCTGCTGCTGTAGTATAAGCCCGTGTCGATTTTTGTGTTTTAATTAAAAAAAAAAAAAAAAGCGAGCTTTGCTCGAAAATTCTCGTCACGTGCGAGCTGTATATATACAATAGGTACACAATTGTTCCCAAGAGCGACAGTCAAACACTCGTCGAGTGTCAAGTGCAAGGGTGCTCGCATATTCGTGCAAATATTTGCAGCTGCTCGTGACACTGCCACCTCGTATGTGTGTGTATATACACGTCTCACATGCGGTTTTACATGTGTTTTAATAAAAAATTTTATCAAAATTAAAAGAAAAACAGTAAGCTGCATATCAACAGGTGAGCGAGTATACACGTGTATAAAAAGTGGGAGCAAAGGGACGCTAGTGTCGGTCTCGGTCTCCCTCCACATCACCAGAGAGTCATATCGAGAGTATAGGAGCTGCGCTGGAGAGCAGCAAAGACGCCTTTCTCTCGAGAGCTCCCCGCTTTCAGGACAACTCGCAGCACATACTTTTAGCTCGAGAGAACAGTCTGTCGGAGGCAGTTACATGGGAGTCAGTCGAGTTAACTGCTGGACTTGGATCTTCTAGTAGTCCAGAAGAAGAAGAAGAAGAAGATGCCGCCCTCCAACTACAAGGACGGCGAGTTTGCCAAGGCCGCGGAGATCGAGTCCTGCAGTGGCGAGATGAACGGTGAGGAATTTTCTTTACATTATAGCAGCCGAGTCTATGGCTATACTGAATACACATTATTAATATTCAATATTATATAGGTATACATATACTCTTTGAAATTCCGTTTGCTCGATAGTTAGCGCGCTTTAATGGCCATTAATACGTTTAGCTATTATTTCCTGAACTCAAATATTCGAATATATTCCGTCAGCCGCGCCTTTCACGGCTCTATACTGGTATTTATATGATGTCAGCTTTCGTAATCTTTTCGAAAGGCTGTGTGATGCAGGAGCCGCGGCTAAATATAAACTCATCGAATTGTTAATTTAATTTAGCCACCATATTATCTCACCTCGCCGAACTCGGCAAATAAATATTTAGATAGACTGTCTTTCCATATACAGTATAGCGAAGGACAATACTTAAAACACACATGAGAATCGGCGGTAGCGCTCATTACACCGTTTAACGAGGCATCGCGAATTGCGCGAGGAACAAGCATCGGAGAGAAGAATATAACGTGTATACGCGCGAGTGCGCGCATCTGATGAAAGTGCAAGTATGGGATATGTAATAACTATGTAGTATAACACACGGCCTCGGCCAACTTTTGCTCAATAATATAAGCGACTCGCTTTCTTGCTTCCCGCGACGAGATTCTGCGAATCGATCGCATTTTTGCTCTAATTATAATCGTTATCATTATTTTACAGCTTTTTTTTTCTCGCCATCGTGTATACTAATCTCGCTATTTTATTAAACAATGCGTTGAGATCGTGATACGAGATGAAAGCGTATATTCTTTTGGGGAATAATCAGACAATATAAAGCGCGACACACGCGATTGTCGATTCTACACGCGCACTCGAGTGCACAGATGTTACCGGTTTCGGCGGCTCCGCATACTAATCGGACCGCAGCTTTGTCGAGACGATGTAAAAGCGTGTAATCGACCCGTTACCCGCTTGCCAATTAAGTATAGTAGGTGTATATATACAATGTTTCAGTGGTGGAGGAGCGTCTGGAAAAGTTACTGAAAGAAGGAGCAAATACACCGGCAGACATGGATGTAGATGACGATCTCGATCTTCCGGACTACTACGAGCCGGAAAAATTTCGCTTGGGTCAACAGGCCTTCTTCAACAACGTCTTCACCATGATGATAGCCAAGCTATCAGGTCTGCTGACCCTTTTGGCTGTACCTTCGATCCTCGAGATACTCATGTTCACCAAACAAAGCGGCACACCTTGTACTGCATTTCGAAGATACGTCTCGACGATACTCCACACTTTCGTCTGGTACGAAAAGGAACCAGGCAAACAGCTCGAGTGAGTATTTTCTGCGTTGCGTGAGACACGATAGCTTACAATTAAACGTCAGCGAAGGACGACCAGTCTCGGATATATGCTGCTGTTGTCGATACAAAATAAGCGTTGTAAGATGAGTTTCACTTCAACAGGTTCCTCAAATCACTGAAGAACGTGCGTAAGAAGCACTGCATCGTGTCGCGGCGTAGCTCTGAGGCAGGCCTTGGTCGCATATCTCAATTGGACATGGCGCTCACGCAGTTTGGATTCATCGGTTTCACACTGATCAGTGGCGATATGCTCGGTGTACACACGTCCGATGAGGAACTTCATGGACTGGTACACTTTTGGCGTGTGATCGGACACATGCTCGGAATGGATGAAAGGTGCTTGATTTTTTTTTCTGTGTTTATACTGCGGTGTGATGCGCGGATTTTGGTTAACTGTGAGTTGTTGAATTTTTAGAATGATTATTTGTGGAGAAAGTTTGACTAAGAGTCACCCAAAGCTTGTTTTGGATATATCACAATTTTTATTGAACCATTCGGTAATGGAAAAATTGTCCTGAATAAATTTAGGATTTCTCCGGTACTCTGTACGGTCAATTAAAGACAATATTTACGATATTCTTCGTGTTTTAAATGTTCGTTTTGGCTGATCACAAACAAATAATATTTTATCTTACATTCCGCGCATACCGCGTCCCGATCGACTCATTAAAGTCCAAACTTTGCATAAAAAGTGTTAGAGACGTTTCAAAATAGTTTTTACACCTTCAAAATTACTTACTTACCCAAGAAACATTATCCACAATAAATTTAAAACATCGGGCGCTAAGTATACGGTCAATAAGCACAAAAAAAGTACGTTAAATCCACTCGCTAAAGTGCGGCTATTTTTGTTGTCGGGGTCCGAAATCGCATAAATTACCATACTGGTAGCTGATCGTATACACTGGGCCTACTAAAATATTTGCATTCGTCTATAGATACAATCTGTGTAACGGCACAGTATCCGAATGCCGAGCTCTCTGCAGGCGACTGCTCGACGACGTCTTCCTGCCGTGTTTCGCGCAGAAGAACAAAAACTTCGACGAAATGGGAAGAATACTTCTGGAGGGATTGTGGCCGGTGAATCCTCACCTGGACCCGAAAGCCTACACTGCCTTCACGCTCCATCTCGCGGTTTCCGCGGCCACGAATAACAATCACTCCGTTGTTATCGGTAAGTAAATTGACTACATTATATTTATGAATACGTGTATAAAAGTATTTTTTTAATTTCAGATACGTCGAACATGTCGCTGTACAGTAAATTCATGCTGAACCTGCAGCTGATGGTACACCGCTATCTGCTGCCACCCAAGTACTGGTGGTCGAGATTCTTCCGTGGATTTTTCAACATAGAAACGAGATTCGCAATCTTCCTTACGGAGAAGTTTCCATTCTTGGCCTATTGGCTCTTCGGCAGGAACAAGTCTCACGTTAACATTTACAAATTCCACTACGACTGATGTAATAAAATATATACCTGAATACTCTGACGAATCCAAAGGACAGTGACGAGGCGGTGGGCGAAAAGTTTTGTACAAAACGAAAAAAAAAAATTAATGTAGTTTGCGATGATCTTGTTGCAGTAGGTTAATTTATAAATTACTTATCGATATAGTGCAAGCGCACCTTTTTATACCGCACCATTTATAATATGTGTAACAATATTTGTATTTTTTATACTGTGTAATTTTAACGATAACCCTTGAGCGCGCGGTTATTGATTTGATTGTTGAAACAATAAAAGCTTGTTGTTGTTGTTACGAAAAACTCCCCGAGTAAACGTGAAGTTTGTTTGAAATGCCATTTGGGAGAAAATCGAGATCAAGAAAACATATCGATCTCTGCGCCACAGCGTCTTTCGGGCAGTTCATGGCTGACGATTATGCGTGACGCGCAATGTGCTGCTGCTGACGTCAAAAAGGTCCTCTATGGTATTATATTTTGTTACGCATAAATCATAATATTTCACAAAGTTCGAGCCCTTGCATCAAATGACGCTATTGGTCCGTTCAATTTTAGAAACGATTTATTGAGAAGAAGCGAGATCAGTCGACGTCGAGCGAATATGCGCCGGATAACCATGAATTTTGGTTAGTGTCTTGTATTTTTATTGATAGGTTACGTTCTCACAATTAATGTTTGTTTTTATCTAATGCGACTTTTATTAATCGAAAATATTTTTTTATTACATCTGGAGGTTATTAATAGAACGTAAATTAACTATAGTATCGGTAATTATAATTAAAAGATTATTAATTTGTTTGAATTACATTTTCCTCGATATCAATAACAAAATTCAAACGAAACCAAGTCTAAGAAGCTAAAGTGGAACGTGTCCTATATCCGCGAGGAGAGTCCACCTCAATTACTCGGACGACTAATTGCCCGGTCATTATGTGTGTCGACTGCAGGAGAATTTTCAGTAGTACAGTACTACACACTTGCTTTTTCCGGTGTATAATAAGACTGTGGCTCCCGCTACAGCTGACACAATGTCACAGAGGAACAATTTGCATGGCTCGTTGTATCGTTTGAGGCTCTCGATTGCCTTATAGCGAAGGTCACAGACGGTTAACAATGAAATAGTGTGTTTCTGTTTTTAGGAGAAAAAATTCGCGCGAACAATAATACCGAGTTTTTTTTAGCAACGCTATGTTAATCCCAAACAATAGAGGTATTAATTAATAGCAAACATTTTTTTTCGGTATTTAAAAAAAATTAAATAAATGCAGCTTTACTTCCTTGAGAAAACATACTGAGAATAAACATTATACACATGATCGAGTGTAGTTCACAGAAAACGATGAGTCGATTAGGGCCTGAATGGCAACCCGAAATGCATCAGCACCTCCGCCAAAGAGTCTGAACTGTGGCGGTGTCGACATCAGCTGTTCCAGTCCAGGACGAGTGTATCGTCCTCAAACCTGGGAAACGAAGTTCGGCTGTTGGGCTGCGGTGAGCCTGACAGTACTGGAGGCAGTGAGGCTATCTCGGACCGTGATTAGGAGCGGGATAACCGTCCATGAGACTTGAATTCGGTCCTTACGTAGAACAACTGTCGCAGACACTTCCATCCCATCATTTTGAAATGGCTTGCAATTGCGGAACGCAACTGAGCCGTCGGCAATGAAGTAATCTACAGCGCAGGACCGGGATCCCGGTTCGAGATAGACTCACTGACTGGAGGTCAAAAGGTTGCTACTACTGACTCTGGAGATGCTCGTGAACTCGCGGGCGATAAGGTTTGCCGGTGCTTTGATGCCGATCATTTTCACTTTCGTCGACGTAGGCCTAGGCTTTCCAGTCGCCGTTGCCGCTGTTTACGCTATTCGAAAGTACGTCTGCTCCTATACACGTCAAATTCATTACGTGTTATATTGATTATATAGCTTATCAAATATTCAGGCACAAAGTGCGACCATGTCAACCAAAGATCAAGCGAGCGCTTCGTCGAGTTTTGTTGAGTCTGACGGTTTGTGCGATTCTGAATGTCGTGACTGTCGTTCTGATCGGTCTTTACGTCAACGGCAATGCAAACTTGGTCGAGAAAATGTTCAAAGCTTCGATGAAGGTTTACGCGAGAAACGCCTACTGCAAAGTTACCATCGACGAATTGCAGCTTGATCTTCAATGCTGTGGGTTCTCTTCTTACTCCGATTGGTTCGCCTTTGACTGGCAGGTATATAAGATTTTCGAATTCGAATAGTTTATCGTAAATTAAAATTCGAATTTAGTTAATCGTAAAAATCAATGACAAGGTGAATGTCGATTACCCTGATTCGGAGGACGGAGAGTCGGTGAACGAGCAAAGTGTACCATTCAGTTGCTGCAATAGACGTGCGATGATGCCGTGTATCCACATGGAAATGCGAGCATCCGATGAAAGAAGTGTGAATGGACGTGGATGCGCTGATATTATAAGTAAAATTCTCTTGAAAATCGCCGTTGTTGGATATACGATGACTGGTCTCATCATCAGCACGCAGATTCTGATGATTGTTTTCTTCGTTAGAGTAAGCGAGTCATATTCTATATGAAATAATTGTATAATTATTACCGGATACATTATGTTGCAGATAATACAAAGAGTCCTACCCGAAATTTGTCCATCCGACTGCTCTTGTTGGGAATCAACCTGTCACTTGAATGCAGCTATCATTAATTATAGGTATGAATATACTTAAACCTTATTAGGATTATTATATAATAAAATTTAATCTAAAATACGAACCTAAGCTCCGATGACGACTGTACATCTCACTGTCCGGAGAAACACATCCCCAAGAAGCGTCGGTCAGCAGTTGAAAGCAAACTCTGTCGTCGGCCACGAAATGTTCGAAAATTTTTCGGAAAAACTTCATCCAGATGCTTCAGCAGTTCGGACACCGGCTCGGACACGTCGTCATGTGAGCGGCTCACCTCCAGTCCGAGCTTTGCCGAGCTTGCGGACAAGCGAATCGGCTCGGCTAGAATTGACCCTAGCATTCAACAGCAGCACCGATTACCTGTCCAGAGTAGAAATTGAGCGAACGATATGTGATGTATAGGTACTTGAGGTAAGCTGATTATTCTTGTACGTTTTTGAGTGAAAGAAATTTTATAGTTTTTGTATTTTTGAAGATCAATTACGAAGCTTCTTGGAATTTTTGGATGGAATATTACGGATCACAAAATTACCCGAGGCAGTATATACAATATGTAAGTCAATGCGATAAGCTTTCCTCATTTTTGATAAAGTAGGGAAGGACCTTGTGGACCGTGTTTTTATGAATCAACTGTGATAAAGAAAACAAATTGTATCGGTACATGAGCAATTCTGTGGAAAAATTTGTTGCACATATCATTTCTACATGTTCGGGATGACCTAACTAAAAATTGCAATATAAAGCGTTCCGTCAAAAATAAGAATTAATTTCTTTCCAAGGTGTTCGACTTTTCGCAGAATTGCTCACATATATATAATTTTTTTTTTTTTCAATAAACAGGCACACTCATTTCTTCCGAGTTAACTAAACAATTTTTTTCAATAGTCGGCGTGCAAAAATGACATCACAAAAATAACTTGTTGTATATAGTGGAGTACGACAAAGCGCCAGCAGCACATCACGCAGTAGTCGAGTGGACTACATATACGTGTTATATATACATATACACCAAGAGGGACGACATCAGTCTAAATGGGCGTGAGCCTTCCGTCGGAAGCTTCAAAAGAAGCCCCAGAGTTAATGAACGATTGCAAAATCGTATATAATTGTAGTGGAAAAACACGATGCAATGTCGGCGTATTTTTACATCAGGTCATCGCAAAATTTTCCTATTTCAGTTCTTCTAATAACTCTATTCTATTATTGCTTGAGCGTATTCAGTATGTATAATGCATGAAACAGTATTATTTAAAGTTGATGTTGTATAGTGTGAGCGAGGTATATATTTTAGTAATAACAATTTTAGAATATATTTTATGGATAACGAGTATGTAAAACAAGATTTTTTTAATTTTTTGCATTATTAGCACTCGTTACATCTCAATAATGCATAATGTAATTAAAAGAAATAAACAGGACTATTAAGACACATGCAACGAGTCTCGTTGCATATAGTAAGGAGTAAATTAGAATATTCATGAAATATGTAGGAAAGTTTACTCAATAATAGTCCTGGTTTAGTTAGAATAAGATATAAAATCGGCAACTTAGTCGTAAATGTAATCTTGATTTTCAAAAAACCAAACTGTCGCACACCCCATGAAAAGAAAAGAAAAAAAAGTTCAATCGAGCCTGTTCTCGACCCTCCTTATAAAGAATTGCGTTGCTATATTGTACATAATATATAATACAATCTCGACAAGTTTACATTTCAACGGACCGCGTTTAGCTTCGTTTTGCAATTAAGCATAGATTTTGTCTTTTAGTATTGGTTTTATTAGTCAAATGCTTCTTTAACGGATTCACGATAAACTGTGGATAATTACGGCTCTTTAACCTATATTTAAATGCGGCGCCGTAAGCACTGTATATGAGCTTTTACATATTTTTAATGATTTTGAATATTAGCTAAATAAACGTTACCGCTAATAGCGCTCTCTATGAGCATCAGCCTGTACTTAGCACGTCACGTGATTCGTCGGTTTGAAAATCGTGTAATAATAGGTAAATCCACAACAGCTGCGAACGAAACACGGCCAGACTTTGCGTGATAAAATCCAGGTCGAGTTGATATAAAATATAGGTATACATAATCGTAAAACACCTGTAAAAAACACTCAACAATCTGCATCTTAATAAACACAATCGTCAGTGTATACTCTTTCTATAGCAAAGTCTATAGTCTACGCTACAACATTCCCCCCAACTACAGCGTGTACAATATACATATATATATAGGCGAAGGAGGGGAAGGTATAGAGAGTCAGCCGCACCGTCTGCGAGCGCTCGCATCACCGGATCGGAGAGGCGGTTGGCTCGCTTGGCGTTTGGCTTTCTCGCAGTTCTTGGTCAGTCGCCAGCGAGTCGAGATAGTCGTAGCATGTGCTCACCAGTCCGCAAGTCGAGCCGCACGCACGTAGCCGTCAAGGAGGAGGAGCATCAGCAACAGCAACACCACGCTTACAACCTCGCCACTTACGGTTATCGTTAGGCTTGAGGATCCTCTTGGCGAGTCTTCCTTTGCCTCTGCATCGTTTTTATCTTATTTTTTTTCTCTCTTTCGTCTTCGAGAGAAAGAGAGTCTCGACGAGTTCGTCGCCCCCTCTGCCACCAAACAGTGTGATTTACTCTAGAATACAGTGGATTTAGAATGAGCAGGAGATAATTCCGAAGATTTGCAAGTTTTTTGTCTCTCAGAGAGAGAGTGAAAGCTACACCTTGTGAATTCGAGTGTATACCTTATTTGTTGTATAAAAACAAATACGAAGATGAGTTGTACGAGCAGACCGGTGCCGCCGACCAATACCGAGACACTTCTGAGCCAGTGCGAAATTCCGATCATCGACCTCGCGCACGTGGGTAAGTCGAGAGAGAGAAATGTATATGTGTGTGTGTGTATGAGCGTCCGTTATTTGTTTATATGCAGCGCGAGTATATCTCGCAGACGAAAGAGTATACTTATAAAACGTCGCGACGACTCTATTTTAGCGAGAACTGATGCAGGCGTTTATATATACATACCTATATGCGATGCAATCGACGAGAGCCGCGTTGCGAGGGCAATTATACGATCTAAATCGAGCGCGTATATAAATTCGATTTTCCTCGCGGCGATATGCAATTTGCCACGCGCGATATCGACGACGACGACTATTTCTTTTTTTTCTCTCTGCGTCGAGTGAAATCGCGCGTATCTATATAGCTATATATCGCGCTGTGGCAATATTATATATACGCGGTGGGAGAAAAATGAACGAGTGCTGTTCGCAAGAAAGTGGCTGCAGATATGAGAATACACACCACAGGCGAGACTTTAGGCGGTTGTGACGAGAGCTTATATATATATATAAGTTGATCCACGACATCCGGTCTAGTTCGGTGATGCGGGAAGAATATACGAGCTGACGTGAGCCTTGATGCTGTCGGCATTGAAGAATTGTGCCCAAACTGTTGTTGTTTTTGTAAAGCCACTGTAATGTTCTGTTCTATATAGGGAAAGAGATCGAGGTGGAAACGAGTGCAATAACGATTCAGGCGTTGACGTTAAAAAGCCGTTTGTCTCAATACTTATACTCGCGCGCATTTCAATTCGACAGCTGCATCGCAGACTCCATTTCATATAAGTCCTGTGAGACATTTAAACTTTTATAATAAAGTAGTTCTCGACTCCTGATGAGGCAAAATGTAGAGTGCGTATGTAAGTACTTATAGCTTCCGCGAAATTGGGCCATAGGTCGACGACGCTGTCACCGGTATATATGCGTAAATTGGGTAGCGCAAGAAGTCTATTTTGCATTCGAAGGTAACTAGCAGTTTTACAAGTTTTGAGGAACCAAGAGGATAGCTTCTATTTATTATTTTCGTACGTGAATCAAGTAATTTTTTGAATTTTTTCATCGACAAGTATATCGATTGACGCTACAAAATCTCGTGCGTACATTATGCATTGGTTATAAGTAGATGAAGTGAAATTTTTTACGTTTTTTTTTCTCAACGTCTCTGATTATTCTCGGTCTATCCTTGGACACGATGGTTTCCCGCAGAAAAATATACAGCATAAATATGAGCGATGAAAGTTTATACACAGCTCGGTGTACCAAGAGATGTGGGATGCAGTTCGCTGCATCAGGTATTTATCTCGATAGGTTGCGTAACGAGTTTTGGGGTCAAGAGTTTTTTTTTAAAACTTTTCTCTGATTTATGTTCTCACAGACTATAGCTGTATTTTTTCCTAATGAAATCGCTGAAAGACCTTCAACAGCAGAGTAGTTTCAATGGGAAGATAAAAGTCATGAATGAAAGCAGCGTGTAAAAACCGTGCACTCTTGATAAATCGGCGAAAGAAAGTGCTCTGCCATGGCGCCTCTGGCATATTAATAGACACTTTCACCCGTCGCCCAAAATGATGGACATTAGAATCGGAAGGACGAACTCTCAGCCTATATACACCTACAAAAAAAGAGTGTTCGGATTCGATATAGATTTATCCAACACAGGGATATAGGCTATAGAATAATTAAGGCCGCAGCAGCCCTTGGCGTCGATGCAGCACAGTATGCGACATGGCAACCGTGTGTCTCGTGTCCTATAATAGCGTCTCGCTCCAAAAATACAGCGAAAGCATCCGAAAATATCGGCTCTCTCTCTCTTGGAACGCGAGAAATTCAAGATAGGTCTGCAGTAGCAGCAGCAGCAGCAGCAGCAAGAAGAAGCTCTGCTCTGCGTGTGTCGGCGACGACGGCGAGTTTGGTTGCCAGGCAACGAGGCGATACGAGGTCAGGCGCCGAGAGAGGCGCGTCGGCTGCAGAGAGTCCCGGGGCCCAAAGATCGCTTGTATATATACATATATATATATATATATATATACACAATGTGCGTGTGCTGCTGCTGCAGCCAGTTCTTTCCTTCTCTTTCTATAATAAGTATCTCCCGCGTCGTCGTCGTTTCTCTGAGGTCAGAGCTCTTCTCTGTCTCTCTCACTTGCGTGTGTTTCACACAAAAGGGCCCCTCCCTTCTCGCTGTTGCTTCCCCCCCATCAGTCGATGCTCTCTCCCTGTGTCTGTCTTTTTTGTACGAGTTGTTTCTTATAACATACGTACTATATTCATTCAATTTTACTTTTATGCAAGTACATTATTAAAAATTAACTTTCCGCCAGCTTTTAAAGACTTTTCCGCACACAGTCTCTGCCTTTAAAAACCAGGGCCGTAACCTTCGAACACTGGTAGGGTGACACCTGCCGAGTCCCGTCTGGCCCTTTATTCTTCTTTCGATCCTTCACCTTTCTCTCTCTTTTGCGTCTCCCCAGCCCGTTTTCCCTCGTTCTACACGCACGAAATCGAGACAATAAAGGGGAGGCAGCAACTCGTCGGTTGTCCGAGGTCTAGGTCTGATGCTCTACAGTTTCTGCGCTCTGTATTTACGAATCAGCTCCCCAAAACGTATATACTTAGTGCTGTAAAGCTTCATTTTATATCAGAATATAATCAGACTTCGTATCTCCGACACATATACTTTTGCACGCGAATAATTTATGGCCCGTCGTCGAGTTGAAATATCGTTTACCGTCAGATGATGTCATCAGCGCTGACGATATCACACTCGTGACAAAAATTAAAGCGGGTTAGCATCAGCGTCGTTATATTATGTATGTACATCAACTAAGCAAGTAAAAGAACGTTCGCGAAAATTTAAAAAAAAATTTACTGAAAAGACTTGGTTGAGAATCTCCGTTCCGTTTTTGTAATCCACGACCTCGCGCATCCTCGATTTGCAAAAGAAGTACCTATGTATGTATATATAAGCATATACGGTTTTTCTCCTTATATCGCGAGCGAGCAGGATTCTGCAGCAGCATTCCATACCAGTAGGGAAAAAAAGGAGCCAAGGTGAGAGTTATTCGCAGTAAAATCGTGTGTAAAAATCGCGAAAGTGTCTGCTGTATAGTATATCTCTCGTAAAAAGTACACGTATTATAACACAACAAACGAGAGAGAGAGAGAGCCGGTTGTTTTATATTTTCTGCGTGAAAATGTCGTTGCACGGTGCATATTTCTCTCTCCCTCGTTTTTTTTCTTTACTTCAGCCGAGTTTCGTAATGATTGCAAGACCGAGTCGAAGATTATTCAACGATTCAGTCACTGTATATTATAGTGTACTTTGCGTTATGTTGGCTCGTTATTATTGGAAAAATTACAACTATACTCGTCTGTTACGTACTTCTTAATTGCGCGTGATTTTATAATTTCTCGAGATGCATCCACGTATATGATGTGTATTATTTGTATAATTCATTGAAGTTTGCGCGGATGACAAACACTTTGCGACCGCGTTATTAACTCCCGATCGGCGTAACGAGCAGCAGCAGCAGCAGTAGCTCTTTGTATAGCATAACGATCTGCACCGCGATTCTCTCGATCGATCGACACGCATTCAAATGGAAGTGTGACGGACGTGTATTGGCTCCTTTTCTCGCCTGCATATATATATTCTCTTTCTGTTCCCTCTCCACGTGCGTACATATGGGCAGCATGCCAACGACCAAACCGATTGATTCGCACGTAATGACTCGGAGTTTATGATGCTCTCTCTTTCGGAGAGAAGTATAAGAGTCGACACGCTTGGCAAATTCGGCGTCGCCGGTCCTTCCTGAAATCATTCTCTAAGTTTTACTACTGATTATTTTAAGCCCCTCTGAACTCTCGATGATGATTCGTCGCGACGCATCGCACCCGCGTCTTCTTCTAATGTCTAAAGATAAATAATGGTGTATACTACTCGTGTGTTATTTCGTTCCAAAAAACATCGAGCTACAAATCCGGAAGTGCAAGTAGGCTTTCCGTATGTGTACATATAGAATGCGAACATGCGCTTATCGGCCAAAGTCGTCGAGGATGGACTAGAATAGAAGCCGATTTCATTAAAAGCTTACGCACGTACGCGTAACTTATTTCAAACGTGTCGCGCGGCTATATATGTATACGACGTTTCGACCTCGAGCCGTGAAAACTCTTCCGTACCGATCGGTTGTTATTATGGATCGGTATATATACTTATGTATATGTAACTGACTTTGATAACGATGAAATTAAAAAGGAATTATCCAAGTTGATGAATTCATTCATAAAAGTAGAGAAAAGGAACAATTAAGACAATGATATAACAGAAAACCTTATGTAACACGTGTTATAGTTTTCAAAGTAAAAATACAGCCGATCCTGATAGCGCTGCTCTTATTTATTGCCGCGCGCATATTATAGTTCCGACAATGTATAATAGTCTTGCGCTCGATAAAGCGTTGGATTTTTCAAGTGAGTAAAAGCGATATCGGTATTAGGAAACTGTAGTACTCGGTAGTGGCTTTGGAGTCATGTACTTCTTGACATTAATTTCCACGAAATTATTTAGCTTAATTGCGAATTCAATTATTCGTCGATCGAGGTATGATTCAGTCTTCAATCTGGAATAATAGAATGTTTATTGCAGTTTCTATTTTTTACCTTTATGAATTAACAAAAAGTTTATAGGAATAAAAACAAGGAAATATAACAAGAACGCAGTTGTTCCTTCCGGAATTCGATCTAAATTATACACATCAATTAATAAACAGAATTATACAAGGTTAGAAAAGCTCCCCGCGAAAAGCGAGCTTGCGTTCGTTATTTTCGCGTGCAAGTTGCAAGCTCAGAAGAAAGAAAACGGACTATAATAGAATCGCAACATGTCATCGTCATATTATAAATCTGCTTTAAGAACAGCGCGTTCGAGAGCCAGACAGGAAGTGGCGCGGGCTCTTTTTATTCTTCCGACTTTCCGCGTCTCTATCTTTGTTCCAGAGATGATGACTGTGTCGAGATCGTGTCAGCTCGTCCGACTTTTCGGTCTGTCTTAATTACTTGTTGAAAATAATTTTGTCGTGGAGAAGATACTATACAATATACTTATAATTTTACTTTTTCCTACACTGATTTGGTGACTCGGGAGAGCTAGTTGCGTACTTTTCCACGTAAAAAAAGAGTATGATCTAAGAATTATGCAATGTTATGTCTAGGATTCCCCGAAGAGGAAGTAAACGTCAAACAAGTTCTTTTACTCCGCAGGTGGCAGTAGTCATTTAGTATTATTGCGAATAAAAAAAGAATCTTTAAAATTCGATGTAAGCGAACCAGTTTAATCCGCGGACCAGGTCCTAACAATTTTGATTCAATTACCAAGCCAATATATAGGTACACAGCACATCCATATCGTATGCAGAACTAGCATTAAGAGACAAAGCGTCAGTTAGACAACTTGACAAGAAGAAAAACGTCGTACCTCATCCGCCCTGCAATGATATGTATGTGCCTGTACGACAGTATCTATATTGCTCATACACGCGAGCTTCCGACGAAAGTGCACTTTGTCAGCAGCGCGTTGCCGAACACGTGAAACTAGCGAGATAGCCTCTGCTCGACGCGTGCATACATGTGCTAAGCGCGTGCTATTGCTCTTGTATATACAAGCTTTTATACATGTGTGAACAGAGTTTTACTATTATTTTATGGTACTTCGGTGCGCGACTCGATCGACTTTGAAGAGAAAATTTTTTGAGTGAAGCTCTGAGAATTAGCTAAAGTATATACCTATGTTCATCAAATCGTCCTGGATACCAGGAAAAAATCAGACAATGAATGATAATATTCAGTTCAGTCCAACGAAACTATAAAAAAGCAAGTCTCGGAAGTTGCGGACTATAATATAAACAACAGCACAAATCACGTTTGGATTTCCGTTTTCTCGCGAGCTTACAGTCGTTTATCAGCTTCCGAGATCGATTTCAAGGTCCGCATTTTATATGTGCCGAATAAAAAAACTACACATACACATGTGCATTGACACGTCTAATGGTAAAGCAATAGCAATATGGAAAAACGTTTTCCCACCGCAAGTAGAGGATCTTTGTAAACCATTGTTTTACGCGCGCATCACTCTTTAAGATTGACGCTGCATCATCACGTGCGCGAGTATGTTTACCAACAGATCGCCAGATGATAATGATGCTTATACTGAGTGGCTTCTTTCGTGATTAAATTCTATTGTTTGTAAGCCGATGGCTCACTTTCGTTATAAGTATATGCCTTATGTTAGCGAAAAAAAATGCTGGATTAGCGAAAAAACAGCTCTCCGCACTTGACGTCAGAGTTTTGAAAGTGTTACAGTATAGGAGTGACGTCAGCCCAGGCTCATTAGTGTCGATAACCGTGATTTCTTTATTTTACGATGGCTACTGTGTTTGGATAATCAATTTGTATAGCTGATTAAATGCTAATAATCGACGGGCATGCATATTGTATATCCTTTATGGCTTTCAGAACTCTGTATACAAATTTCATAATGATTTCAAGTGCTCGATCGTACGAATTTATGGATCATTGAAAGAAACTTTATGCATTTAAAAGAGACACACGTGTGTATTTCTCATTCACAAGCAGTTCACGTGACAAGTTTCTTTTATTCAGCTTATATACGAAACAAAAAATTTTTAGAATCTTTGTTGCAACGTGCTCAATCTCTTCTTGCATTGATTCGAGTTTTTTCACCGTTTCGTAATGTCATAATATGCGCAGTAACCAAGTATATTCCGTTGTCATTTTTTTTCAATCTTCGACGAAGTCGCGGATTTGCATTTTTCATAAATTTATCTCTAAATCATAATTATAGAGAGTTGAGTGCAGCTGGAGGTGCAGCTCTATATAGAAACTGCAAATTTGCTGTCCCGTAGACTACGCTAATAGCTGGTACATAAGAAGTATTATGAGTCTTATCGGAGCTTATCAATTAGGTCAGTAGTTTCTGATAATGAGAACAGAGCACAATTAGTTTTCGTTTTGAAAATGAAACTTGCTTCTTAAATTTCATTGATTTAAACGGTTCAGCGTTTTTCCTGGAAAAGGAGAACAACGACACACCCTCACTATAAAGCTGTATATCGATTACAAAATACGCAAATAGACTACAGTTATATCAGGTAGCTTATTCTTTAGCGGTTTTGCATTGTGAATTTGACACCGCGGATAACTATTGATAGAATTTGCCTTACTGAAAATATCTTACAAAAGTTCATATCTACACTCTGTATATTACACAGGGTACCCAAAGTTAATCTCATTTAGCAAAGATAACCAGGGTGGTGAATTAATATTCCTATACACTGAGTAAAAGCATTGCTTTATTAAATTTTAATTCTCAAACCTAATCAATTGATTAGGAAAAATCATCTTAATTCAACTGTCATGTTAGCCGTCAATAAAAAAAAACGAACAAAGAAAAAAGATGTTCACGTTTCACTATGACTTTTCCTTCTATCGAATTTACGAACAAAAAACGCATTGCAGAAATAGCCGTTTAGTCAGGCGTGTATCTGCGCAAGCATGCTGGTGCACTTGTGTTCGCTTTCTATCTCGTCCTTTTTTTCCTTGTGGGAGCGGTATCTGATTTATTTATCTCGATTTTATTCTCGAAAAAATATTCAAAATTGTGCAAACATTAATTACTACAATCAACCACACAAATACAGCTGAACCTTGAGAAGACCAAGCGTCGCTAATGAGCGTAACGAGGGAGTCGCGCAACAATAACGAAAGTTGGTGACTCTTCACGTGAATTACGCGTGTTTCCACAATGTAATGGAATGTGCAGTGGAGTGATACAGGCCTCTATGGGCTCGTAGTTGGTTAATTAGTACCGCTATGTGATCAGGTGTCCAATAAAGTGGTGACTGTTTGTCCTGTTTTTACACGATTATAGATTAATTTTTGAGCCCAGTTGGGTATACACTTATTATCAGTCTGCAAACTGCATTCTGATCGAGGTTTGTACATTGAATGTTGACTGTTGTCCAAAGTCTTTGTTAATTGACCTGGAACTCAGTATATAACAAGCTCTTCAGGCATTCGAAATTTTGAAAAGCTGCAGATGATTAAAAGTACGGTAGATGCTTCAATGATCTCTCAGTATAGGAGAAAAGACACTACTTTTGTTTGCTAATAAACATCTAGGCACGTGCGAGCGATTATGTGTTTGAAGTAATGAATCTCGCGTTTTACGCAGATTAAAATCAAGCTTTTAAAATGCACATCCTTGCAAACATTAAAAATCAAATTGTTATGTAAGTTTAGCGTAGATTCGCCATATACATTTACAAGCTCATTTGCGGAGTTATATTATCTATACTTATAAGTCGTATAGCAATTCGGCATTAGCAATCGACAAACAAACTACATATTATTACAATCCACGTACTTCTTGTTTCTAAAATCCATCTCCAGATGCACTTTCTAACGTGATGTTGGCCGGGAGTCGTCCCACTCACATACGCATATAGAAATACATGCGCAGCTCTTGCGAATTTCGTAAATATATATATATAACGCGCGTAGGCTCGGGTTTATAGAACACGAGACTGCGATGCTATATTTATATTTGCGAATATCCGTAAGCTAGAAGTGCAATTTATAAACAGCAAATATTTGTGTCTCGAGACAGAGAGAGGATGTCCTAAAGACGAAACGACTTACGGAAATACACTTGTGTTATCGTAAAAGTCGTGTGTTTTGTAGTATTATCGAGAAAATGTTCAGTAGTGAAGAAAATAATCGTATACTCTACCTAGCTCATCTATTAATTTTACACCGAATTAACATTTTTCTAATCAACAACTCTTGAGCATTATTGAAACATCGTTAAACGACGCAGAAAACAGAGTGTAAACACATCAATATGAAATTTGACTTTCCCCGCTGTCTCGCATTCTCTGATTCAATAAGTAGTACACGAGGGTCTGAAGAAATGATCATTGTCCTTTTGCGCATCCACTGCATCATTTGTCCACGCGAGGTGCGCGCCATAGTCCTAACAACTTGATTGATTCAATTATAGACTCGACCTTGACTCGTCGCACGCAGTCACAAATGAGCGAAATGGCTATTCGAGACAATTAGAATACATTTGTCGATCGCGTCGTGACTTCACCTTGGCGATCCTTTAATTCCAACGATCTTTCACGCCTATAATAATTTACAATTCGTCGTCGCAAATATCTTGTCTCATCGTCTCGTGACTCTAACATGTCGTTCGTTTCATCATAATCTTCACGTGCTGTGAAGACCGCTTATATTTGGAGATAAACAATATCTATCTATATATGATTCAACTGAGTTATTTTTCATGAGATAATGAAAATTCCTCCAGTGTGATTGTCGTATAGAAGTCATCGGCGTGCAAATAACATGTACGTATATACAGAGAGACAAAAGCGGATTTCCGCTACAGTTCTGAACTCGAGCGTGGAGATCTACACCACAGATATCGATATAATATACTCTACATGCGAACCTCGAGGACCGCATATATAGAGGCGCATTGATCGAACTGGTCAGAAATCAGTCGAAGAAAATGCACCCACGTGCGAGAATATACTCTCAAGAGTTGTGCGCAGCGTCGAGTTTAGAAAACAGGACACGTGTCTTGTAAATCAAGCCTACGCTCTATTGCTCGCGCAATGGGGCTTGTCGTATACTTTTGCAAATATCTGGTTTATCCGTCCATTATATTATGAACTGACCGAAATTGTGATTAATGCTGTGAGTCAGTGTGTATTAGGCGAAGCGTAAATTCCAAAAGTTACGGGCTTTATTGTGATGCTTCTTTCATGTTAGTCACACCGTTATAGTAGTCGTCTGTTAAAAAATTATTTCTTCTTATTGACGAAGATTTATCGACAAGTTTTCACTGAAAAATCGTTGAACAGAGCAAGGTCAAGACCACGCGCTGGAAAGAAAAATACTCAGAGATCGGAGCTTATATACTTTCGGCGAGTAAAAACAAACATCCGCCGTTTGCGAAGAAGAAGACCGAACACTCGGTTCGTAATCTACACACTGAAATGCTTATCGCTCAAAAGCACTCTCTGTATTGGAAATTTTTACTTCGTCTGTCTGAGCTAACGAAAGTTGAGGTCTACGAGTCGCGTGTGTAATGACTCGCACGTCCAACATCTGCGACGCATACGAAAATCGTCAGTTGGTTTGTGTGTACTTTTTACGAGTAGGGATTGTCTTGACTGATTTAAGAGTATAAATTGTTTATTCTTGCACTGACACGAGGTATTAAAGCTGCAATATCGATGAGTTTTTAGGTGAACAATGACGAATGCATTCGATGATAATATTATAATATCTACGATTTAATCATTGTGGTTCACATTTATTTTTATACAAAAAAAATCCTTGTAAATCCATCACGATCGAGTAATCGACGTGCGTCCAAAATTATCAAAACGCTATGGCGCACAACTATCATATGCCATCATTGAACATCACGGCGCGTTATTTCAGACAGACGCGTCTCGCATAATTTAGTTGTATCACTCGCAGTCTCGTTAGCCCAATCAAAGCTCTCTTTTCGCCTCGTTAAACTAAACGCAGGCTATCTCGTGCCAGCTATACATTACACATCATATTTTCTCGCCGCAGCGTATACCTATATATATATACCAATCGTTTCTCACACGAACCTCTGATGCGAAAAAAAAACAACTGAAAATTATTTTTCACCTACTGCGGTAATTAGCGCTTGTATATGTGCGTGTCTATTGTCCTGGAACACAATGTGTTGGCTTGGAATGTAATATACGCTCTTGATTCATGCCTGTTAATTATTGACCATTATTTTCACGGTGATATAATTCACTGGCTTTTTTCGCGTTTAAGATTATTATATAGCCGAGGGAGACAGCGACGACGCGGTGGTCGCTCGTTGTGTTATCTTTGCCGCGAAGTTTAATAAAACCGTCACGCAATATGCGTCGGTTGTTGCGCGAAAAATCTGGCGCGGAAAATTTTGTGAATGTAATTTTTCCACAAAAAATGGCTCATTGTATTATTCAATATACTGTCATTTGCGACTGAGTCATTCAAGTTCCAGTGTTATTGAAAGCATTTAGCGACGTAATTTGTCGTGTTAAAATGAGACGTTTAATTCCATAGCGTTTAGGGGGACCCTCGTGTAGACGTCCAAATTCCGTTGTTTTATTGTCATAGCTCAATAACACGAATGATTAAAAAAACCAAGACACTACAGCTCGCTTGAATTAAATCCAAATGCGCGTAAATCGATTTATAAACAATAAAAAGAGAATAACGAAGCAATGCCATTTATTCGCAATAATTATTTTCTTTCGATTCCAGAACCAAAACAAAAACTACTAATCGCAGCTGAAATATGACTATATAGATGAAATGTAACGCTCGCGCTTATTTTAACGTCGTCATCAAGCGGGTGAAATTTCGATCTCGATTTGGCGCACTGCCTCGATCCACATTGGAAGTTGCGCCTCCTCTTTCTCTCTCTCTCTCTCTCCCTCTCTTAATTATGACTCTGATTTTGCAAGTGAAAAATCGAGTGGGAAAGAGGGCGCGAATGATGTGAGGACTGATGTACTTCTGTTGCTGTTTGAAAGATTGACGGATGAAATTTAATACGCGACTACTACGGTGGGGGGATAGGTCGTATTTATAAGTGGAGTATAGTAGGTGCATCAGCTTATTTCTTGATGTCTTAGCTTGAAGATTAAAGACTTTACTGCCGGTGTAGAAAACACACTTCTTTGTTCAATGGTATTTTGGAGTTTAACGTCAATGCGCATAATCTTTTGATTAGCAAACGCTTTGTTGCGACATCTCTCAATCATATACGCGTTATTTCGAATCCCGGAAATACTTCACCGCAATGAATCGATACACTAATAGATTTAGAGCTTTCGTAATTAGGTTTTTTTTTATAATAGATGACTGTAATATAACTATATACCGGAAAAGATGCATGCATAAGCGGTTACCTCTCCGAGATCCCGTAAAACAATCCGGTCGATCAGTTATCTCGGATCACTCTTCCGCATTTGCCACAAGTTGGATATTGCATATCGAATTGCTTATTGCTGCACCAACGATGTCGTTGCCATCCGTCTCCTTTCTTCTTAAGGGCACGTGTACCCGAGCTGATAAAAATAGCTTTGTTTTATTTTAACGAAAAAAATTCCTTGTTCGCATAAATTATTTTATCGTCCTCGTTGCGTCAACAATAAATTCAGTAGATTGAAGTAAAAGAACAGGAGGCTGCATCATATAAAAATTTAAATTTTTACTAATAAATTAAGAGAAATATTAAGGGATAGTGTATTGAGAATAAAAGAATTATAGCGCAGAGTAGTGGATGCTGCATTCAAGAGAATGGTATTAACGAAGAACTTTTCTATTCGTTTTCAGGTACGGAGAGATGCCCACAGAAGGGAGTGGTGAAGCTGGTAGCGAAAAAGCTGGTTGAGGCGCTCTCCGAAAAGGGACTCGCCCTCCTGGTGAACCACGGCATTCCTGATTGCAAGGTACGCCATATATACACGTTATAAACACACGCTGGTCAACTTGGTAACCTGCCACGCGCCGTGAGAACAGAGTATCGTTTTTTTTTTAATAGTTTGAAGCATATTTATTTCTCTTCTATTATTTTTAACTAAATTCGATAGACGATATAGGCTCTCGTGGCCTTGACTAATATACCATGTGGCAGGAAGTACTTTTACATTAATATATGTGATTAAAATTCAGTCATTAAGTCTAAATTGTTTTTTATGCTTTGTGTGACTCATGAGCGGCATATGATTAAAACGAGGAAAAAAACATTAACAAACGTGTCATTAAAAAGTCTTTACGAACCGATAACCGGTAATTATATGCACGCCGCGCAATCAAAATCATGGGCAAAGCGACCCTTCAAACTTGTACTTCGTGTATACCAAAAGAAAAATGTGTATCTGTCTTAATATGAAGACTTCCGGCACTTTTCAGGATTTAGAATTTATTACAATCTTACAAGTATATACAGAGCGTATGTGACGTAACCAGACGACTCAAAACTTATGTTTGAATACGTCGCGCTCCTGTATTCGAGAACGGCATTGTACCGATAAATCATCGCAATTCATCCTTCCTACACCGATAAGCCATATAAACTTGGCATAATTACATATAGCCACGTTATACTTCTACAAACGCGTAATAAGAGATTCGCTAGAATTTTTCAACGACAAATTATTACACAAGCTCTCTTCTCTCTATATTAAGATCAAGAAACTCGCGTGAGATAGCCTCAGCCACGGTCAAAGAAGCCAGTATATATACACACACACGAGAGCATATAAACACGAACGAGGAAGCGCCGTTGCGATGATTTTCGAGCGTCACCGCACTGATAAACTTCGTCGCGATATGCGTTGACCTTGCATTGTCGCTTATCTATATACACTTTTACGCCCCACTCGACTTTGCGCCTCTCAAGCTCAAAATCTCGAAATGAAAAAAAAAATGTTGAAACCATCACGAAATTGGCTTTGTGACATATGTGCTACTATTTTTACTTTACTCACTTTCGCGTGAAAGTTATAATTACGTGAAAATGAGTAGACTAAAAATAGTATCCAATAATATCATGCGGACTTATATGCAAAATTTTGAGAATCAAGTTGTTATTTATTAAGCTATTATTACTATAATTATTTACTATACGAAGCCAAACTTTCTTCAAAATAAAGTAACCAGACGAAAAATCCACGAAACAAGCGTGTCCGACGAAATTCTTTTCGTCTCTGTCTCGCGCTCGAAGGTAAACTCCAACGTCGTCGCTTTTGCCGCTGCTCTCTCTCTATCTATCTCTGACAGACACTCGGCGTATCATTTGGTTCACGTGGTATCTCCTTGGCCTGCAAAGCGCCTTAATTCCCCTCGCGGACCCGCATGTAGTATACATATACTGTGCTATACTCGCATGGCGTCGTCAAGTCGCAAAGAAATTGCCGACAACGCGAGGAGAACAAGAAAGATTGAGAGTAAACCAACCGGTATATAGGCTCGAAAATAAGAAGAAAAGAGAGTTTTATCGTGTTGTATGTACACAGTATATATATAGAAGAGGGTTGAAGGAAAAAAACGAGCAGAGAGGGTGGGCAGAAGAAAAGCTCGGGGTTAATGGCTGATGGGATGGATTTTTAAGCTTATAGTACGAGGAAATCGTTGTGTGTGTTTGCTTTTTCTAATGCGACGATTCCAGGAAATTCTCTCGAATAAGACAACGGAAGTGCAAAGATATTGCGTGTAAAGTATAGTTTCTCGGGATAATAAAGTTTTTACTGTGTCTTGGTATATATTAGTTTATAAAGCCCAATGGAAAATAAACACGCGAATAAAAAAGAAAAGATTTTTCAAACAATTTCATCCACAGCCGGTGCGACGCTCTGTAATAAAACGATGAAAATGTAGTCGAGAGCGATGCGTCTGTGTCACGAATATACTATACTATACTATACCGACAGTTTTATTTGCGTAGATGCAGCTGCCGTTTGAAATCCCTGCCTCTTCCGCTCCGGTGTTAATGACTTTATCATCGGGACGATGTTGCTCTTTGCGAGACGACGGCTCTTAATTGCTATGGACTCGTTTCCGAATATTCTATTTTCACGTCCATAAAGTTCTCGTGTATATATTTGCGAAATTTCACCGAAAATTGCTTTATAATACGTTGAATTTTAACTTTTTTTTTTCCTTTTTCATTGCAGCTCAAGGCGGTGTACAGAGCCATGGACGAATTCTGCGAACTGTCGGAGGAAAGTCGCAATAAATACGAGCGCGTTTCACCCTCGAATCACGGCTACGTCAAGCCGGGAATGGAAAGGTAATTTTATTGCGTTTACGAGCTGTGTCAGGCTGTGTTGGCTTATACTAAGCTAGTACAGCCGAGAGAGCACTTCCTGGGTAATGAATTTAACGATTCGATTTCACTGGCAGCGAGATTGAATTGTATTCTAATTATAGTTTGAACAAGTGAAAACTTACGATATAACAATAGACTGATGGTTTTTTCATATTTTTCTATTTTCTGTGTATAGCTTAAGAAAATAATGATTAACAAAAAAAAAAGAGAGAGAAAAGTAAGACAGGTCGTCTTATTACAGGATGAGCGAAAACGAGACGGAGGTACGTCACTCGTTCAACGTGCTGGGCAGCTGTGACTCGATGCCTGACGAGGAGGTACCTGGATTCAGCACTGCCGTAGCGGACCTCTCACGGGATTTCAAACAGTTGGCGACGATGCTTCTCACCGTACGTGTGTTTTGCGTGATATGAAAAAAAAACTGGCTTATCAAAAAATGAAAGAGAAAAATGAACCGCGAATGCGGATGTGTGTCTGTCTGCGTTGATCAATGTAGGCCCTGGCCGTGGGGTTGGAGCAGCCCCCGGATTTCCTGCTGTCGAAACACGCCAAGCTAATGGAACAGGGCAACGAGTCGACTCTCAGACTCATCTATTATCCGCCCATGGGCACCCCCGAGCCTGGATTTACCCGTTGCGGATCGCACTGCGATTATGGCACTTTCACTCTCTTGGCTCAGGTACGTTTTTGTTTTACAAGAGACACTTTTTGCATGACTGCATGCTACTGCTAATGCTTCTTTGCTCGATTTTCCATATGTATATAGGCTTTGGTCGGAGCGTAAGCGTATTTTTCTCATTTGACGCGTACTAAACTGATTTTAGATCGTGAATGTAGTTTTTTTTTTCTTAAATGACATTCGTTATTTATCGCCGACAGTTATTGAGCAAGCTCAGAAAATACAAACAGTACTCGGCATTCCTACATTCTACGTATAATTGTGTGTATAAAAATTATACGCGGGATTCTCGCATTTGAATAAATGATCGCGAACAATATAAGAGAGACCAAAGGATATCCGCTTGGCTTGGGCATAATGCAGAAGCATCTAGAGAGAGATTCTGACGGATGTATATGTAATAAGCATCACGAGTGGACGAGGTGAATTAATTAAGCATTCGCGACTTTACAGATATATACAGTCGTGCTGACTCATCGCGGCCGACCTTGTCTCGCGTTAGATTGTATTTGTATATGCCCAGACATGTCGCCATCGGGTCTCTAGAACTGTGGGAGAAACTTTTTTTTTTACTTTGCACCGAATAAACAAGACGTCTGAGAGTATTTTTCGGATGAAGTTAGTTATAAGATCAACGATAAGAAGTTTTATGTAATGAGCCGCGTGTATTTTTTGTTATTATACTTATTGTTTCATCCGAGATGTTATGCGGCGATGGAGTAATCGAGGTTACCGATGTTATAAGTAACGCAACTCGTTACATTTCGACAACTGATTCTTTGATTTTACGTGATCGGCTCTTGCTCATTGAGATCGAAAGGTTTATTTAATTAAACACGAACGATATTATGGGAAATTTATTTTTGTATTAAAAGCGCGCTCCGCAAGCTACGCTTGAGAATGAGAAACTCGTAATTCAAATGATTTTTCCGGAAATGATAATATCTTTTTTATTGCGCAGATGAGATAAATACGCATAGTTTAGAATTGAAATTAGTATAAAATAATTGCTTGTTTTGATTTATGTATTAGACGCCCTTTAAGTATGGAAATTTGAATGCTTGTGAATTAGATAATGATCGCATTTATTCTTGTAGTTTGCATGAATACCTACTTAAACAACTTTTTTTTTAAATATACACCAATTGTTAAACACATAAGGAGCAATGATGTCTATCAAAATAGGTAAAGTCTCTGAATGGCTTGGTATTTTTAATGTCTTAAACCATTTTTCCTTTTGCAGAACCTTAAAAATACCTTTTTAAAACTGTAAGTCAAAAACTATATCTAAATTGCAATAAATAAAAACACTAGGGCTTCACAAGTTACACAAAAGTAGATGTATTACATGTACAAATAAATTTTTTAAAAATATAATAAGAAAACATCACTAATTCAATTTTTTCTTCTCTTTTCAATCACAAAACAGGATTGCGAGGGTGGCTTAGAAGTTCAATCTCCTCACAGCGAGCGTTGGGCACGTGTGGGCCATCTACCTGGAGCGATTCTGGTAAACAGCGGCGAGATCCTGAGCTGCTGGACAAATGGTGCTGTTCCCGCTCTGAAGCACCGGGTAGTCGTTCCCGAGCTCTGCGGACGTGGCCGGCATTCGATCGCCTTCTTCGTCCATCCCGATGACAACGTAGAGGTAGAGCCCTTTGATGCTAAGCTCGTCAAGGCTAGCCAGGAACCAGCGCCCTGCCGCCTCCAGAAGAAAAAGAAGGGCGTCCTCACGGCGTATCAACACCTGCAGCGCCGTTTTCGCGAGACTTACGCATCTTAACGTCGACTCTGGGCTTGCCGGTGACACGCGAGTGTCAGTGTCACGTCGGTGGGCATCCCGGACGGTATTATATACAGGCTCGCGTTTCCTTCTTCTTCTGGAATATAGTCGTCTGTTATTAATTTCTTATCTTTTCTCCCAAGTTTGATTTTTCACGCGGCGTTTGTCTTGCTGGCGACTGAGTGACGATGAACGGACGTTTTGTTAGAGGGTATGCAGTTGTTATCGACTATATCCCGCAGACAGAAATGCGTCGTTCAATGCATCTGAATTCCTCGATGAAAGGCTGAGATTTCGCTTCGAATGCGGGACATTGCCGAATCTTCACGAAAAGTTTATTCGGAGCTACACGCAGTCAACATAAATGTATTTTCGACGATTGAGTTTGGCAGGTCGTTAGGTAGTTTAGAATGCAATGTGCATACGTGCGTGTGCGTCTGCGTGACATGTCCAAAGCTATCTCGAAAGAAATGGGTAGTCGTATTAAAAATCAAAATGTTCATTCGTAAATGCGTAATTTGGACCGACGACTCTGATAGTCATCTTTATAGGGAACGCTTTTTTAACGAATCAGGCCTGCTATTATTGTACACATCTGAATTCGATTTCCTGCATTTTTCTTATTTTAATATTCCAACTCATAGCGCAATGGTTTGCCTATGATATATGTGTGATAAAATGCAGGATGGTTTGATTGAGTAATGTTGTACATACACATGCTACATTGCTGATGAAGCGTCCAAAATTTTCAGAGACTGGAACTTGTACTGTCATCGATTTTTGCGTTTTTCTGGGTTTTAATCTTGTGCTATATTATCAAGAGCTAAGAGAATCACAACAAAATATTTCGCATATTTGAAACGTATAATCAGAATTAACTACGCTAATGTTGAATGAAATTTCTCTAGCTATTTTCTTTTTTAGTAAGAATGACAATCTTATAATTAAAAAAAATATATACATATATTGTGTATAATAAATAGTAGATTCGTATTAAATGATTTCTGTATTGCGATACAAAATTTGAGCAAAAAGGTATTAGAGTAATACCACTCTTAAACTTTTAATTATGTGTGTATAATGTTAGAAGTAATTTAATTTAATTTTTACTGAAAATATGGTACATCGTACTTTTTAAAAAAATTCACGGATGCATTCTCCTCGAAATCCAGCGTAATATGAACGAGGCACAAAAGTTTGCGCGCAAGATTCGAGCAACAGTATCCTAATTTTCAAACGAGGAAAATGAGAAAATAAGAAAAACAAAATGCAGACAATACGTTAGAATACTATGGACTGAATAGCATAATTTTACTTACTGAGGTTCTTCCACTTGATATTAATACGGCCGCTCTTTGTACACGCGACACATGGGCCTCTAGCGAAAATCGTTTGTGTGCGTCGAACCGCAAAAATTAACGATTGACAATGACAGACCGAGTGTGTGCGAGAAAGCAGCTGCGGAGTCTCAAGCAATAATAAATAAATTTGTACTTAATCATACGCTACATCTTATTTTTACCTGTTCCTAGGAGTGTTGTAATTTTCAGTGATAGTAAAAAAGCGTATTGATCAGAAATAATACATACAATTATATTGATAAAAAAATAATTTATTTTGTATCACCAAAAGCCTGTGTTGTGCGATAGCACTGGATACAGGTTTGGCTTCGTCATATCAAACACACTTTTAAGAATTTATATTAGTTTTCAATCTATAATAAGGCATTAATAGTCGAACTGTTAAGAAAAAACTAGCAAAATTTATCTGTAAGTTAATTTAACATTGCAAATTTAAAGGCTCATATCTCTCACACAAGAATGTAAATATCAAATGAGAGGATGCCTATTTTACCTACTGATGTCAAACAAAAATGTATAAAGATGTATCGGTGTCGCAGTCAAAAGACATATTTCTAACATGTTTTTTATGAAAATTTCAAAAATTACTATTACAAAACTTCCTGTATTAGAAGGAAGCTAAATTGAACTGCGTCCATTATAAGTATCGATATTCCGTTTCAATGCGTGTCACGGAGAGAACGCGAAACAATTTAAAAGGGAAATTTCTCTTCGACTACACAAATTCAGTTATAAACTCGGCGCAGGACACCTCTTGCATCCCGGCGATATCTAGGACTGCCGTCTTTGTTTAACCGTGGTGGAGGGTTAATAATGCTGCGCTTTGTGCGTGATGACGTGATCGGACTCTCCGTTGACTGTTGTTGCGCTCGGTTTATGTCCTCGTTGAGCTTGCGGATCTGCTCCTGTTTCGTGGCTTCGGCTACAGAAGTGGTTTCTTTTGACTCGATGACCGTGGATTTTTGCCCCATTGCATATGCTGCGTCAAAAGATTGGATATTTCTAATAGACTTCTATAAACTGTTCTGCAATTGTCACTTTCACTTCCGTAGGCTTACCTGATCTTGTGAAAAATCGTATCGATGTATAGATATAGGTATATAAAATTGTGACAAAACGGCAGATAAGATTGAATAAATTCGAGATTTTTGTCGTTCACATTAAAAAATATAACAATTATTTCAGTCCGATATTCTCTAGAGTAATACAATAATTCACATGTCGCAGCGAAGAAACGTACTGGAGAGTGATTGAGCGTTGAAGTACTGATGCTTATAAGTATACAAAACAATTTTCTTTCGGACACAATACCTATCTTATCTTTAAAAGTATTTCGCAATTATTGACGCGACACGCGCTCCTATCACATAGCTTGATTTTATCTTTATGTTCATGCCTCATAGTGCTTTGTACTATACTATATTTTGGGCTATTACGATGACATTCGTCAGGCTCATATTTTTGTTGTCAATGTTTTTAAGTGAATAATTTAATTGTTGATTCTATGATTTGTTTTATTTTGAAACATCTTAATGTCACCAGCAGTTCAAACTTTAGCCCTGAAGTTCACAAGTTTCGAAAATTTACCAAAATTTAAGTTTAAGCAGTTCTAAAGTACATGTAAAAGTAAAATGACAAGTTGTTAAAGCACTATGCATATACCTAGTGTCTATATATACTCGCAGCGACTGCCGCAGAAGAGATGCTCGCTTTCGCGGTTTTTCCTATGCTCACAAGTTTACCGTAAATTTTTCGTAGACGGGAGCTTTTTTTGCAAAGTAAAGAACGAGGAAAACACATTTGTAGACCAGGGCCCAGACATATTATGCAGGTCTATGATATCGGCAGATTGGTCCCAGAGTTGAAGGTCTAACCCGTAATCCGTTCTAATCATTTTATTGCAGGCTTATATTGCAGTAAAAACTAAAGCAAATAAAATCATAATCTGCTTGCAGAGCTACACCTGAATATCCTGCAGGTATAACCAACGGAGATGTATAGCCATCTATATTTACAATATACCATGCGCAGATGAGACATCGAGGCTCGGAGTTGCCGATGACGTCATGTGGGAATCCCCGACGCTAAAAAGTGAAGGAAGCTCGTTCGCTTATCTCAGTCTTTGAGTGTATACTCAACAGAATGGATGCCTCATCGTGCAGTGTTACGACATTGAATCAATCAAATAATAATGTTGAAGATACAACAACTAGACTATTAAATAGTCCACCCTACGTAACGGATATGTCTGGTGACCACTGGTTCAAAGTGAAGGACATCGGCAAACTTTTAAACTACGCAAACATCAGCATCGCCGTTCAACAACTTGTGAGAAAGGATAATCCAGAAGCTGTGAAAAAGTTTTGCGAACTGCATCTATCGGAAACAGAAAAGAAACGTCACCGAATAAGCAAAGGTAAAAAAATGATCAACGAGAGAGGCATCGCTCAGTGGCTCATGAGCACTCGCATGCCAACCGCTAAGCAATTTAAAAAGTGGCTCACCGAAAACGCGATTATCTACAATGAAACGCCTCTGGTTGAGAAGTATTTAAAAAGCAGTAACGTCCTTCAGAATATCGAGGAAGACACGCAGGAATTCAATACCGGCTTCGTTTTTATAGCAACAAGTGACGATTACATGAAGAGAGACTACTACATAATTCGTCGAAGCAAAAAACTTATCCTGCGTTTGGCCGATTTGAATTCTGTCATGCTAGATACAAGCATGAAATTAAAGCCGTGTCTGATCTGGAAGAGTTTTCGATACAAGAGCCATAAATTACAGCTGGAAGAGGAGTTAGATGAGTATAAAGTAGAAACGTTCTTTAAATTGAATCAAAGACAGTTGGAATATGCGAAAAAAATGATGGCAGAGTGGGGAGCTCTAATCAAAACAATGGAAGAGGTTAAAAAAGAGGAAAGGGAGGAACTTGATAAATTAGCGGCTGCGGAAACGAGTCTAATGGCCGACGATAGTGTATTGGATGAAAGTCTAAAAACAGAATCGCAACCGGAAGAAGCAACACCGGCAACTGCAGACGAAGCTCCAGCTGGAAATAATAATGTTCCGCTGGAGTCAGCGCACGTGCCGAATAAATTTTCTACGGAAACTTTCGATACTGACGAGGATTCAAATTCCGATTCGGATTTAGATGAAAAGGAGGATGATAATATTGCACTGACTATGTCGAGTCTTAAATTGTAAAATTGTACACATTGTAAATATTTTATTTTATTTTTGAATAAAAATCGATAAAATGATATAAAATGTTATTGGTAAATACAAATGTATGTATTCCTATTAAAGTAGGACTGCAGTACGAATCGAAGGCGAGTACTAAACTGCAACCACACGAAGAGCTCTCTTATAAGTACCTATTATAGTCCTTTAGTGCACACTATATTTTTGTAATTGAAACTATATGTATATTGATATATTTACGATTTTCTCAATTTACGCAATTTTAGAGTAGCGGGCAAAAAAATAGACTTTGTTCCCGCTGGTCTAATAAGAAGCACTTAGATTTTGTTAAAAAAAGCCAACTATAGCTAATACAGATATATATAATTATAAGGTATATAGTGTACAATATACAGGCCTTTAACCGCAACACACCGTTTCCCCTCTCTCTCTCTCTCTCTCTCTCTCTCTCTCTCTCTCTCTCTCTGGGATCCGGGGGCTGAGAGGGGCTCATCGTCGATACACAAGATGCGCCGCTCGGTCTGCGCACAGATCGTCGTCGTCGACAACATGTCGTCCAGCCGCGAGCTTGTTGTTTCTGGCTCGCTGATCTGACGTCTGATACATATACCTTATAAGTATACTCCGGGGATAATCATGTCCTCCTGTCTGGAAACCTGGCGATGAGGCCACGATTCGGTGCTTCAGGAACATCATGGCGGTGTCGCACACCCTCGGCATGGGCGAGATCGTCCACCTCAACGTCGGCGGTACGAGGTGAGTCGAGCGGCTTCTTTAGATATTTATGAGTCTAGAATGTACTTACTGCGTCGCTGCTTACTGCCCTTGGGTTGGGGGTTGATATCATAGACGTAATAGGGATGGGGTTACGTCATGAGAATGGCTGCTGCTTTGTTTTGGAGCGCTGCTTTACTTGTGGCAGGAAGCTGAGAGAGGTTTTTTTTATTGATTGTTGACGTAGGGATGAGATTGAGGTACTGAAGGGCAGTTTGCACGCTTGAGTCATGATTTCTTTCACAGCTGATTGCAAGCAAGTTTCTAAAACCATATTTTTATTTACCTTTAAGGTTTTCGACCTCCCGCCAAACTCTGTCATGGATCCCTGACTCATTCTTCACTGCATTGCTGAGTAATCGCATTGCTAGCAGAAGAGATGAGAATGGAGCACTGTTTATCGACAGAGATCCAAAGATTTTCTCAGTTATTCTCAATTATCTACGAACTAAAGATATTGATCTGAAAAGTGTAAATATTCGTACGTTAAGGCACGAAGCTGAGTATTACGGTATAACACCACTGGTTAAAAGACTGATGCTTTGTGAAGATTTATCCCAATCTTCATGCGGGGATGTTTTGTTTTATGGTTATTTGCCACCCCCAAGTGAGTTTTAGTTATTCGTATTCTAATGATGTCGAAAATTTGTAATTTAAATACCTAATGTATATATTTTTCAATAGACATTCCACTGCAAGAGCCTACTAGCGTATCTGCAAGTATAAGTGATGTGTCTGTACATGGTAGACCAGCAGGAGCTACTTCAACACCTCCTCCTAGAGCTGAAACACCATCAACATCACAACCTGCAGCTAATAATGCTAATAATTCTCCTGCTCAAGCTTCAAATTCTAATAGTAAGTCTTTATCAATGAAAAAATGTTCGTTGACTTGAAGCTATGTATGGGTTCTTAATTCATTTATTTAATTTTATAGATTATCGAGTCCCACAAAGGGGACATCCTCATTCTCGCACACCGTCCCTTGATCTTAGACATGTTAGAAATAGTTCAGCAGACTTGAATAAATTATTTAAAAACGATATAGGACTGGTATTTAGTCCACAAACTGGTACGTCAGTTTACTTAGAAGCACACATGTATTGATAAAATTCATAATAAAATTTTTATCATTCAGTTTCAGGATGGGCAGATCCACTAAGAGTTCAAATAATCAAAGCCCATCACAATTGGATCGCGATAGCGTATGCACATTTTATAACTTGTTATCGACTGAAGGATTCATCTGGTTGGCAACACGTATTTACCAGTCCCCACGTCGAATCCGTAATCGAACGAGTCGCAATAAACGCGAAAATGGGGATTGGTGCCGATGGAAAAATGGTGGCTATTTCCTATGGCAGTCAAGTAAGGCTATGGTGTGTCACTGAAGACGGAATAAAAACTAATATTGGTACATTCAATCTGAATGTAAGGGTGGAGTATTTGTTTTTTATTGGCAGTCAGTTAGTGGCGTTGTCACCGACCGGCAAAATTGGAGTTTGGCATGCAATGACACATCACTGGCAAATTCAAGATGTAGTATCAATATCATCTTTTGATACTGCAGGATCTTTCCTTTTACTTGGATGCAATAATGGATCCATTAACTATATTGGTAACTTTCTAATATTATTTCAATATACTTTATACTTGTTTATTAAAGTAAATAATACAAATATCGTATAAAATAAAAATCAATTATAGATATGCAGAAGTTCCCACTCAGGATGAAGGATAATGATTTGTTGGTAACTCAATTGTACAGAGATCCAAGTCACGATCCCATCACGGCCATATCAGTGTACTTAACACCAAAAACAAGTAAGATGTTTTCCTTACACAAAAAAAAAAAAAAAAATAAGATTGCAAAGTGATATTTTACAGATAGAACAGTTATTTCGGAGATGCACTAGTAGGATTCTTCCTATACTTTCCCAAAAATATTTTATCCTTTAACATCTCCTTTTTATTACACTAATTCTGTTTATTTTTAGTATAAAAGGAAAAAACTCTAGCTTTACAATTCATGTAGCTTAATAAATTTTCCTCTCATTTTAAAAAATTCTCAAAAAAAAGAAGTAATTTTTAAAATGCTGAGCGCAAGTTTATATTAGTCCAAGCAAATTTGTCAAAATTCTTTCTTTGGAAAAATTTCATTTGCCATTTTTAAAAAAATTGTCGTATGTTCCCAACAACTTACCATAATATTTTTTGCTTCATGAATTGGTACCGTACAACTGGATACATAGCACAAGGCAAGTATGGGTCTTTCTGTTCTAAATTCAACATCACAGTACTTATATATTATACATATATACATTATTTTTCACACAATTATATATTTTGCATCATACATTATTATTTCATTTGTATTCATATACATGTAGACAGTAGTACGTGTGCCCTTCCTTTCTTCAAATATTTATTTATGTATTTTTTTATATATATTTCTGTATCTCTATTGAAGTACTCTTGCAAACTTTTGAAAATATTAAGATTATCTGTCTTTTTGAATTTATCTTGTTTAATTTTTTCTTTTTATATATATTTTTTTCTTATCATCGACCAAATTGCATCTTGCTTTTCCTATGCATCCAGTTGTACTAATACAGACATGGATAATATCGTAAGCTTTTTTCTATAGTAGTATTTATTTTTGTGTTCTTAATATCCTTCAAGAACTATCAAGATATTATATCATTCATTCATTATTTTTGTCTAAACTTCAATTATTCACGTCTGTCAAGCAATTACGGCTAAATTTACAACTGTACTATTTACTTCAAAGTACTTTTCGTAATTGATTTTAAATTGTAATTAATACTATTATGAGAGGGGCAAAGATTTTATTATAAGTAAATAACTTTCCGAATGCGACGAATTGACTTTTGTCGCTTGCGTTTGGGCACATTTACTACTTTCTGCATGATGAAAAACTAGCACACAGCTCGTGATATAGCTCTGCATGTCTCTGTTCTCCCCTTTATCATAATGAGATTATTTGAGTTTACTCGCAGTTGCATGTTGAGCACTCAAGAATAACGTTTACAATAAAATCATTATCGGATGAAACCATAGACGTATAAATAATTATTGAACGTTGGAGTTTGTCTATATGTTGTGTTTCGAAACAATAATTAATGCATTTGTATTTAACGAACTGTTTGTAATTGCAGGTCTTTGCGGAAATTGGATTGAGATAGCTTATGGTACAAAGTCAGGAAGTGTGAGAGTGATTGTGCAGCATCCGGAGACCGTCGGTCATGGGCCTCAACTTTTTCAAACATTTACTGTGCATCAGAGCAGCGTAACTAAGGTGCACAAACTATTTTAATTGAGATCTTTGAGTATTATGATTCCATTTGAAACTAAAATAATTTTTTATCTACGTATTATAGGTAACACTATCCGAAAAGTATTTGGTGTCTGTATGTTCAGAGTACAATCACGTGAGGAGTTGGGCCGTCACGCGATTCCGAGGTATGATATCCACACAGCCTGGTTCGACGCCCGAGGCCAGCTTCAAAATTGTTTCCCTAGATGCTGTCGAGCCGTGCATTAGCTACAACGCTGGAAACGATTTCGGTAGTCTAGTCTTTTCGAATAAAAGCATTTTAAAATAGGTATTAAAAAAAATAATTTTAAATTGCTTATTGTTGTATATGCGCTTTAGGTCCATTCGGCGAGCAAGACGACGAACAGGTGTTCGTGCAAAAAGTGGTCCCCGAGACGGACCAGCTATTCGTGCGACTAGCTTCGAACGGAAAACGTGTTTGCGTGATACAGTCGATAGACGGAAGCGTGATTACATCGTTTTGCGTGCACGAGTGCGAGGGTTCGAGTCGCATGGGCTCACGACCGAGACGATTCATATTCACGGGTCACTCGAACGGCGCTATTCAGATGTGGGATCTCACGACAGCGCTCGATCCGTCCTTTTGTGCGTTGTCAGGTATAAATTTTTGTACGTTAACATTTCTTTGATTTTTTAAGCTGCAAGCAAAATTATAGATAAATAAATAAGGTCTTATTTAAGTAACATCAAAAATGTAAAGTATAATAACTAAACGTGATTGATATTTTAGCCAAAGAATTCTCTGGAGGACCCACGCCCGAGGAACTGTGGAAATTGCTGGATCAATGTGATTTAAGCAACAGCCACTGTTCAACGCCGTGTATCAGTCCGTCCCCGTCTTTGATTGCGTCTGGACCACGAATAAAGGCGAGCAACGTCTTATTTTTAAATCAATCGCAAAATTCGGGTTCGTCGCCAGGACCAAGCCAATCTTGAAAGACATTTGCATTTATTTCTCTGCGTTTTATTTTTTGTATGTACATAGGAACGTAAATTTGATGTTTTATGACTTTTACATTGACTGTGTCGACTGTCGAGTTTACAGTTCAGGTATGATCGACAAATTACGTAAAAGTTCGTCGAGGGATGAATAATTATTCCTAAATATCGTTATGTTTGAAAAAGGTTCGAGCTTTATGAAATCGCATTATTGTTATAACAATAATTATCACTGTGATCTAAATCAGTAATACTGTTTAATGGGACTTTCAGTAGTAAATAATCTCTTTGTAAATGATATTCATCGAATACAACAATTGTCAAAGTGAATACTTTAAAATGATTGTGTTTTTAATACCTAGGCACAATGCAAAGTTACATGAAATAAAAGAAATGTTGTGATAGCCGTCAACCAAAAAATTTATTAACAAAAAATCAGTAGTACGCAATTAGTATATTTATATATATATATTTCTTCTCAATAGAGACTAGTTTTCAGTATGTAGACGTGCTTAATTCAATGTACACAATATTACAAAAGGAACAACAACAATATTTGGCAAGACTAACAACCTTATGTGTATGTAATATGATAGTTTTATATGCTTCTGAAATTGCCGAGCACATAAGTCTTACTCTTTTTCTGTTTAATTCAGGCATAGCGGTGTTTACTTTAATACCTAACATTCTCTGTTTTCGACTAATTGTCAAGTTAATGCTCTATTTAACAGACCGTAAAATATTATTCTTGTACAGTCTGTTAGTCTTTAGCACTTGTTTTTAACAAGTTAGTTAGTTACAGTAATAAGTAACTGCACTTATTAAGAAGATGCCGACTTGAAAGCACGCACTCTAATTCGGCAATCATTAATTTACATTTAATAAAAAAGAAATATTGATATGCGTCATAGTAGTAGTCGCCTCGTCTCATGCTATGGCATGCTTCTGCCAGAATAATGTGTTACTAAACCAACTCGGGTTTGTCATCGGCGTAAGTAGCAAGCACCAGGCTACCAGCCCGATTACAAAGAGCGAGAAGAGCTTCGCCCTTTCCAAAGGATCCTCGTAAGCAACCACCTCCGAGAGGTCGGGAAAACCCATGTGGTTGCAGAAGGAGTGAGCCGTAAACGGCGCTGCAAAGTGACCTACGGTAAAATGTTATGGCTAAATTATTTATATTCATATTTTACTGATTAAATTTAAGATTAAAAAATGTACCTGTCTTGGCAAACAGGAATGCAGCGTATGCTCCAAAAACCGTAGTGTATGCAAATTGAAAGCCTGTAAGAAGATAAATTTTGAGTAATTGTTAAATTTCTCTTGAGAAAGTAAGAAATCAGATCATGCGACTATAATCCAGTTAATTGATACGTACAAGATCTCAACAAAGCCGTTTTAAAATCCATCCCTCCCCTCGTGTTTTCGACAAGATGGTGAAAATGGGCCACTCCAAAAAAAAGTGGACATATAAAAATGGCAGTTGTCGGTGCGAAACATTGCAACAGTAACGGCAGCATGCAGGCCCTGAACGTCCATTCTTCGGAAAGCGGCGCTACAACTTGGTTTCTCCACCAGACCAAGGTTTGCGCACTACCTAACCAGTACGTCGGCTCTACAAAGGACAAAAGAAAAAGTACGCACAAGAATTTATTTTCTACTCTTATACGGCTTTTATAAATAGAATGAGTTATGTGCTGAAAACACGAGAAAATAGATAACCTATATTTTCGTTGTTGATTTTAAATTTCAGGATAAGTTTTAATTACTAATGACATTTTTGCGTTTCTTTACGGACGTTCGAAACCGCCCATTACTCTGCTTCTTTTTTGCTTACCTACATAAAGTCGCCACAAGCCATTAAGACCCTGCATATAAAGCGGCCCCAAAAAAAGGACCATTGTAAGACACAGTGGTATGATAATTGCTTGAATTATACCAGGCCATCTTAGTCCTAACAATTCCCACAGTGTAGCCTGCAAAAAATGTATCTTATTTATTTAAAAAATCTTAAATTTTATTGAACCAATTAAATCGAAATAAATATTCGAATTGGTACAAAGAGCGTATAACAATTTTGCGACTTACTCCTTGATAAAATTTCTCGTTAATTCCAAAATACAAAGATAATGGAGACAGCAATGTCATTACAAACACACTGAAGAATCGTCTTTTAATAACGCTCGGGTGGTCCCTGAAAAAGATAAAGAACATTCACTTAACACAAATTAAAGTGACATCAAAGGTGAAGATATTTGGAGCTATTTAAAATTAGTCCGGCTAATTTAAAGATATTTATAGTTTTATTCTGATTAAATGCAACATGATCCTTCAGCATATACCTCAACCTCTAAAAATATGTATTATTTTTTAAAAATTTCATAAAATTCGTTATTTAATGCATGTTAGATAAAAAAATGAAATATATATGCCGCCGACGAATTCGGTTATAACGCATTGTTGAAATACGAGCTGAAAAACAAAATTATTGAATGCTGAAATACATAAAAGAGCGCGATAGCAAGAAATATAATTGATAACATAATAGAGGTCATATTTCTTATGAGCACTCAAAACCCGACGAATCTTCTGTTGTATCTGATACAGTTACACGCAAACTGACATCATTCTTAGCATTATTTTGTAAACACACTAAATCAACATTTTATTAAAATGAATAGGACAAGTTTTAAAAATACAGCATTAAATTTGGAGCAAACGAATTCTCCGAAGCAAATATTAGATCGCACAGTCAATCTCCTAAAATAATCCTAGAATTATAATATTCGATCGTACGCCTAAGAATCAAGTGAAAGTACAAAAGTACAAAAGAAATCTAAAATATGTAATACTGCAATTTCTCAACTATCGTTACGGTTCTTTTCCTCCACAAGCCCATACTTGAAAACTAGTAATAAATCTCGGCTTTAATCCCCCGAAATAAAGATTCCGAGCGAGCGACCAAACAGACAAAGAAAATTTCGGAGCACGAGTAGAGCACTCCCAAAAATTTCGGAACAATAGATATAACGCTTAGAAACGATCGCATTCCTTATCAGATTCCTTTGAATCTTCGCGACGGCAATGACAACGACAACAACAACAATGCTAACTGTAAAAATGTAATCTATCAATAAACTCCCCATCGTATATAATATATAACAAAGCATCAGGTCCTCCGAACAAAGCCCGAAAAATAATTTCGGATCGAGCCTTCGAAATCGTAAATCCGGCTATCCCCGCTACGGAAACTCTCTCTTTTCACATATACAGACTGAAGTAAAAGGAAAACAAAAATCCTTCGAAATAAAGACGAAAAGAACGAGCGAACAAGGGCAGCTTCCGAGTTCGCTTCGTTCCTCGAAAAAAGTGTATACACAGTAGCGAGTCCCTTTTTCCCATCGTCGAGTCGCACAAAGAGCCCTATGGATAAATTCTACAGTAGGTACATATAGTACATACACACGTATGATACGTACGTAGTACTGTAGTAGTAAGATCGGATGTGTACACATGAATCCCATGCAGATATATAGAGGGGATACCCGAGGAATTCGATTAATCGAGAGGGAGGGGGGGAGGGAAGTCGGCCGGAGCATCCTGAGCGACTCTGTATGTATATAGACTTTTGAGAGTCAATCTTGGTGGGGGAAAATTCGAAGGAATCTCGTGATGGAGTGTGTATATGTGTGAGTTTTATAATACCAAACTCGACGGCGGGGAACGAGGGGAAAACGGAACGACGGCTTTTTGAGGGTTTCACCACAATATCGACCCGCGACCCAAGAGCACAGAGGTTTCTGCCAAACGGCCTGATGAATTTGCCAAATTGTTCGAGACTGACTGTGATTAAAATTGCCGGTGTCTTTAAAAATAAACAGAGCTCGCGGTAAATCTATAAATGAATGCTAATCTAAAAAAGGAAAACAGAGGGCTCGTGTGGATCGCCTCTGGCTCTAATTTATCGCATTCTCGGAATCGATCGAATTAAATTATTAAGATTAGATAACATTCCTTTTTAAAGAGACTCGCACGTGTGCGTATATTTCTACAGGTCTCAAGATACCAGTCTCGAAGATAACTTGCATTTCAAGCGAGATTTCAAGTTTATATCGAAAATTACAAAATATTAATATAACATCACGTGACGCAGCCGCAGTGCGCCTCATTGCAGAGCGAGCCTGCAGCTGCTCTGGAGTAGTGAGCACGTGCGTCGGACAAAGACGGAAAAGTGGGAGAGAAAACATAGTATATAGTAGCAGCCCAGGAAGGAGCGACTCTTGGCGTTTTCTAGCCTATAAGCGCTCGCCGACACTCCATCCGAATTTCCTCACATACTTATCCATCCTATACATAGCCGCCCACACCAGCGCCGGAGACGTGCATCGATTCTCCGAAAAGCATTGACGAGCAAGACAGGTATACAATAAGTAATAAACAAATAAAAAGCAGTAATGCCTGAACATCTACGAAGATTTTAATTTTTATAGACGCAAAACTTACCTGTTGAGCGGTGAACGCCAGACGTAGAGGCTGCCGACGTAGACGACGGAGAGTGCGAGGCAGCCGAGTACGCCGGACAGGCAGGGAAAATCGCCGCGAGCACGCCCGGCCGTCATGTCCATCGCTGCATCACACAGAACAGAAAATATATTATAAGTTGTAGCTCGTCCATAACCCGCACACTACCGCCGCCTTTTTTCGCTCCACCCGCAGCTCGCTCTCTCTCTCTCTCTCCCTCTTTCTCACTCCACTTATACTGCAGCTTTTGCTCGACTGTGTAGAGAGAACCGCCTTTGCGCTAGTCTGCACAACTCTGATGTGTTTGTGTGTTTACACGTATACACACGCACACATATCCGGAGGAACGATGGATTTCGGAACGAAGAGAAAGAGAGGGCCCACGCGCGACGCACAGTGTATTTTCGAGCAGCCGATGACGTACGGGCATAATCGGAATCTAATCATCTGTTATCCGCCCCTCCCACTCACCGTCGCTCTGCCATTTTCGTTGTTTATATATTAGCCGAGAAGGAGAGAGAAAGAAAGAGATAAGTGAGCGCGGATGGATAGAGGGGGAACGATAAGACGCACGGACATTTAAATCGCATATCGCACTACTGCATCCTGCTCTAAAATAAAAGACTACATGCTGGTAGTATACGTCATGCCCGGTTCGAAGGGCTATTGTTTTATAGGTAACAGGGCTAGAGCAGATGATGGAATAAACGCCCGCAGGACCGAGAGGGCTTGACAAAAGATGCACTGCCCACATATAGAGTATAGAAAAGGTATACGACTGCAGGCCCGACACGTTTATTAGTAGGTAGCTTGGAATTATAATACGACTACATCGCTCTCGGATTCTCAAAAAATGCAGCGACGCGTAGCGGCGCCACCGGGAACGAAGGGCACTCAATAGAGACCGCTCTAGCGGCTGCCAAAGAGTGTATTATAGTCGTAGTAGTAGCTCGTACGTGTACTATATGTATATTGTAGCGATATAAGCGTATCCGATATATATGTATACTATATAGCTGTACATATAGGCTCTCGCTCGATCTCCCTCTTTCTCACGCAACGCAAGCAGCAGCGGAGCGGCCAGACAGCCGAGCAGCGGCACCACATACGCCAGTTGTAAAGCCAGCCTTGTGTGCGTGTGTAGCATAGCAGCGGCAGCAGCATAGCGCAGCGAACCGAACCGCGAGAGAAGAGAAGCACAGGCGTATCGGAGGCCTGAAGGCAAACGCGGAGAGACGTGTATAGGGCCTGCCTGCATCAGTGTATAGGGGCAGCAGCGTCAATGAGAGCCGCCGCCGCCGCCGCTGCGTGTGTATAATACGCGAGTCGACTCGAGAGAAGAGAGAAAGAGATAGCGCGAGCGAGTACCTATAGGCTGCAGGCTCACAGAGCACGAGAAGATGGCCGCTGCTCGCGATCGACTCGCTGCTGCTGGAACATAGTGTGTCGCCATTGTGTGTGCGTGTGCGGTGTGTCGTCGCGGGCGTAGTGCGCGAGCGGAGTGTGCCCGAGGACACCCCCGAGGAGAGAGAGTGTGCAGTGTGTTGGACAAAGCCTCGACGACGACGCGCACGGACTTTTCTCCGTCGCCGCCGAGCGTCTCGCGACTGCTCGCTGTAGCCTGTGCTACGACGACGACGACGACGCACCTGGTGAATAATACCCAGGCGCCGCCGCCGACACTGCTGCTGCAGCATCAGCAGCAGCTCTAGCTTCAGTCTACTCCTCGTCAGCTCTGCGCACCCGCACGCACGCCAGGATGCCGAGCGCATCGTTCACCTCGTCGAGGAGTTACGTTAGGAGGTCGAGGAGGAAAGGAGCCAACAGGATTCCCTTGCCCTCGAGGACGAGTTCGGGTAAGCATTCTCTCTGCCCCTCATTATTGTCTCTTTAATCTTCTATGTCTATCGGTCTATCTATCGTACCGTCTGTCTCTGCGTGCATGTGTGAGTGCATAAGCATAGCAGCTAGGGCTTCTCTCTTTCTCTTCTCGGGCCGTCGAGCAGCATTTCGTGGGAACCCGTGTATAGCTGCATAACTCGACAGCTCGCTCTTTTTCCCGTAGCCGCTGTTCCTGCGGCTATCGGCCAGACTCGCCGAGATTTCGGCACACGCACGGGTTCCGATATCGATTCCAGGGAAAGATTCTGCTAGCTGTCTCTCTCTCCCTTTGTGTATCCCCCCCTCGTCCATATCTCTCCGTCTCTCTTCATCCTATACGTATCGCGTACGTCTCTCCCGACTATACGCTACTCTACTATACTCTCGGGACGTGTGTGCATGCGTGTACCAGCACCTACACAATAATGCTCTCGGCGACGACGTCCACGTCGTTCGCGAGTGCGCTTGCACTCGCACGCATCGGACACTTTACGTTCTCGTTCGGCCGTATACCTACATAATCCGTCTATATCTCAACGGCTGCGGGGGCAGCCTCGCGAGATATGCATGTAATATGCATAATATAGACGTGTGTGTATATAGAGAGGGAGAGCTGCAGAGAGAACAAGCCTACACACAGTGTGTTTTCTCTTTCTGTCTCTCCGCGACTCGTGGGAACATCAAAGGGTTCTCCCTCTCTCTTTCTCTCGAGACCTTTTTTCCGAGGCGTGGACGACGACGAGCTCCGTTTCTTTCTCGTCGCCGCTCTAGCGCCGCCGTCGACCTCTTTTGCACGCAGCGAGACGGTCTGCTGCTCCTTTTTTCTTTCTCTCCCGTTCCATCGACTGGCTGCCGAGAGTTCCGAGTTTTCCGATGCGGGAATATGTTATATGAACGCGGAGGACCACGAGAGAAAGAGAGAGAGAGGGCAAAAATCGAGGCCTTTTTTCGGCGCTCCGATGCTGCTGCTGCTCCCTCTCTCGCACTCCCGTTTTTATTCTCTTTATAAAGCACACGCACACGGTTATACGATGCCCGTCCGTGTTTCTATATACTATATGGCACGCACGCGTTGTATATGTGTCTCGGGACGACGCGACACAACGAGCGAGACAGACGCACAGCTGTGCGCCCGGACGTCGCTGCTAACGACGTCCGACGATATGACTCTCGTAGATGACGATGATGATGATGAGTCTCGGAAAAGGAATTTCCTCGTTCTTGCAGCAGACGAGACTCTCTGACGGGCGTATTATACGTTTACTATAGGTATATACACTGGCGTGATTATGAAAAGTGAAATTTCGTCATGAAAGTCGACGTTCGTTCGTCGATGATAAGCCAGTTTCGTTCTTAATCTTTCTCTCTCTCTCTCTCTCTCTCTCTCTCTCTCTCTCTCTCTCTCTCTCTTTCGATACTCGGGCAGCCCGCATTTCACGCGCATACGCCGCCACTGCTCTCGGCGGAGGAGAACATGGCGAGAGATCGCTCTATAACTCTTTCTCTCTCACTCTCGCGCGTTCGAGAAACGAAAATATACTCTTTCTCTTTATCTGGCCGGCCCGCGATGATGTAGCTTTGGCTACTAGCTGCCGCGGCTATGCTTTTTTTAGAGGTCCGTTCGGGGGAAATTTACAGGTTGACGAGAGTAGCGTTCCTCTCCTTTTCTATATACTCGGCACATTACCTGTCAGATATATATCTCTCTCTCTCCCCCACGTATATGCGTATACATACATGCTCGGAAAGTGCCTTTTTTCGGCTTATTTTTAGGCGGATATCGGCGTTTTATCGCCGTGCTCTTTTTTAGGTAGGGTTCCGCGCTGCTGCTGTGTGCTCGCGGTTGGTTATGTCTCGCGACTATCGATCCATTGTTTCCTTTTCAACGAGCCGAGTGGCTGGCCGCTCTCGGCAATTGCAACATCGATGCAATAGTCTGTAATAATAGAGAGCTCTCCTTTTTTTTTCTATTCTGCGTCGAACGATTCGACGATTTTCGGTTTTCGTCGACTAAATTTCGACTGGTTCGACTATTTGAAAAGTGACAGAATAGCTTTTGTTGCTGTTTTAGAGTGTCTGCCATTTTGGAGCAGTCAAGTGAAATGCTTATGATTCTCAGGTTACTGAGTCACCCATTGACATCCACACTCCCTGGAATGTGATATTTTGTTGACCCGAGTCTAAACACCTGATGATGATGTTGTTTTTTAAATGCTCTGTTTACACAACAGGTCATGCCGAGATAAACATTAAAATACAAAACAGAGTCATCAAGTGCTATTGTGATGCTATGGGACTGATAAGAGCTGTTATGTCATAGATTAAGAGGACTGGACAAAATTTGCCAGGAATAGCCAAAAATTATGTCACTGATAAAACAGATGCTTATCTAATCATTTCTATCTTGATTTGATTGAATCAATTGGTCTTGATGAGTTGCGTACTTCTCTTTCTGAGGATATTAATCCAGCTAAATTCATCTATTTAGATAGGTCTAATCTTAATTGTAATTAAATATTTTTTATGACATGAGAAACTATGAATTTACAGAACTCCAATGACTGTGGAATGCTTACTTTCTAATTCAGTTGTGTATTGACCTATTTGCATAATTTGTTGATAATAATATGATTAGATAGATTTTAAATTGTTATCTTTTCTGCTTTCAGCTGAGCCATGCGACTTACCATGTGTTCAATCAAACCAGATACCCCAAGGTGGAGGTGTCGGAGGCGGAGGCAGAGGGTCCCCTAGCGTATCAGGGGTCGCTGCTCCATCACCTTCTCCATCACATTCTCACTCGTCCCCCTATGACCTTAGACGAAAAAGCCCACCACATCCTGACCCAGCCCCTGGCACAAGCTCAGCATTACCTCCATCCGGTGGTAGCAGTATTTCAGCTGCTCTAGGTTCATCGTCCCTTCCAGCCAGAAAGCGGCCTAGAAGGACTTGTTCATTGTCCACGGATGGTATGTAATAGTCAATCTCAACTGACACATATGTCGATTAAGAATGATATAATAAACACAGATGTGGAATTAATAATTTTATTAAATTTTATGTAAAAGTAAATGCTAGTTTTTCTATGCAATGTATTGATCACGTTGTATGACCTGTAATTAAATTAAGATGGTGGTCACTCCTAGTGATTCAGAGATGTCACTATTTATTATTTTCGTTTCTTATGTGACTGATAGATTCATATTTTCATGAGTTAATGAAAATTAAAACATTATACATTTGCAGAATATACAAAATTAAAAAAAAAAAAATGAAAAGTTGCATTATACGTGTCACAATTGCAATCCACACAAACTACACGTTAATAATCGAAAAAAACTAATAACAATTCTTTCCAAATAGGAACAACCACGAACACTGCAGCGCACTATCTTCAGTATGAGCTGCCAGATGAAGTTCTCCTCACCATATTCAATTACCTGATGGAGCAGGATTTGTGCAGGGTATCACAGGTCTGCAAGCGCTTCCAGGTGATAGCCAACGACACAGAGGTCTGGAAGTCGCTATATCAGCAGGTCTACGAGTACGACCTGCCGCTCTTTAATCCTGCACCTTGCAAGTTTGAGTTCGTTTCTCCGGACGAATCGGAGTACCCGAATCCATGGAAGGAGAGTTTCAGGCAGCTGTATCGAGGCGTGCACGTGCGACTTGGCTTCCAGGATGTCAAACAAAAAGGCAGGAGCTTGCCATACTTCAACACCATCCAGACGGCCTTGGACTACCTTGACGAGTTTCGTAATAGCAGTAGCTCGTCACCGAGCAGCAACACGAGCTTAAACACTACCGGACAGGGTAACTGCTGTGGCGGCGCTGGAGGCGGTGGAGGAGGAGGTAAATTGATTGAATGCATTATGATATATAATAAAGTTGTAAATAACTCTTTAACTTTTTATAACTTTAAGCTCGTGAATATTTTTAGAAACATGATACAGTTAATGACTATATTTTTCGATCTAATAGTATCTTTGAAAGCTTTGGATCTAAGTTTAACTATTTGAAAGTGAATGTATCACGAGTGACCTTCTAACGCAGCTTAGGCGTTGTAGCATGGATAATTTAGCATCGCTAATTCCATCACATTATTTGATTGACATTTGCCATAAGTTTATTAAACAGCCCTTTTTCCTCGTAACTTTGTAAAAAATGTTTGCAAATATAAAAATTATGTAACATTGTTAAATAGCAATCGTTTTTCATTAATAGGTGGAGGAGGTGGTGGAGGAAACGGAAACAATTCCTCGCAGAACAATGCCGATGAAACGCCCCAGCACCTTGTGTTCCTGCACGCGGGCACTTACCGCGGTGAATTTCTCGTAATTGACAGCGACGTTGCACTGATAGGCGCGGCGCCTGGTAATGTTGCTGAGTCCGTGATCCTTGAGAGGGAAAGCGAGTCCACGGTGACGTTTGTCGAGGGTGCAAAGCGAGCCTACGCCGGCCATCTCACTTTCAAATTTAGTCCCGATACCGCGAGCACGGTCACGCACCACAAGCATTACTGCCTCGAGATTGGCGAGAACTGCAGCCCTACAATTGATCACTGCATCATAAGGAGCTCCAGTGTTGGTGAGTACAAGCATCTAAGTTTCTTTTTCGGCATGTCTTTCTTTCACCGTTTACAAACTCTGCGTCGCATTAAGATCAAACGGATTAACCTCTCTGTCTAACGTTACATACCGCTATCTCTTTCCCTCCCACTCTATCGCCCATTTATGGCATGACTATGGACTCCCTACTCTTTCTACCTACAAGAAAGCCCTGGGTTCTCATGGGAATCTGACAAAGGAGAATGTTGATTGAACGTTTTTTTAGCTTCATAATTATATTTCTTATAAAATTCAGTAAAAAACTATCAATTGAGGATAAATGTTTCTAAAATTATTGGTTTGCTTATAAATTACAGTCGGCGCAGCAGTATGTGTATCCGGACTAGGCGCGAACCCGATCGTAAAGAACTGCGACATCTCGGACTGCGAGAACGTCGGCTTGTACGTCACTGACTATGCGCAGGGTACCTATGAAGATAATGAAATTTCGCGCAATGCCCTTGCTGGCATCTGGGTGAAGAACTACGCCAATCCGATAATGCGGCGGAATCACATTCACCACGGACGTGACGTTGGTATATTCACCTTCGACAACGGCCTTGGCTACTTTGAGGCCAATGACATTCACAACAATAGAATTGCTGGCTTCGAGGTTAAGGCTGGTGCGAACCCTACGGTCGTTCACTGCGAGATCCACCATGGTCAGACAGGCGGCATATACGTGCACGAGACGGGCATGGGCCAGTTCATCGATAACAAGATACACTCCAACAACTTCGCTGGCGTGTGGATTACTTCAAACTCCAATCCGACGATTCGCAGAAACGAAATCTATAATGGTCACCAGGGTGGTGTCTATATTTTCGGCGAAGGCAGAGGATTGATCGAACACAACGATATCTACGGCAATGCGCTTGCTGGCATACAGATCAGAACCAACTCTGACCCGATCGTCCGGCATAACAAGATTCACCATGGACAACACGGCGGTATCTATGTACACGAGAAGGGTCAGGGATTGATCGAGGAGAACGAGGTATTCGCTAACACGTTGGCCGGTGTCTGGATCACTACGGGCTCAACGCCCGTGCTGCGTCGAAACAGGATTCACAGTGGCAAGCAGGTTGGCGTTTATTTTTACGACAACGGTCATGGAAAGCTGGAGGACAACGATATTTTTAATCATCTATACTCGGGAGTACAAATAAGGTAAATAATTTCGGATTTTCTGAAGCTGGATCAATAGTAGACGCACGGTTATTTTATTGAGAAATTGGAAATGCGCTTTCGTGATGCGTCAGAAGTAGGAATTGCGGTGTAGCAGATTCTTTCATAGTGTATTCAACGACATGATTCATCTCGTTCGCCTTTTACATTCTTTTGAACTGATTTCGATCATTATCTCTAATAATAATTTTAACGGTGACCTAATTAATATCCTCAATGTATTTATAGCTTGAATTTTGAGTTGGTAAAGTTAAAATGAACTGAAATAAAATTATATTAACACGGAATATTAACATACGCGCATAATAATAAACGAGTTTGATCTTTTTTGTTTTTTAATTACAATTTTTGTTGTCTTCATCTTAGGACTGGAAGCAACCCCGTTATCAGAGGCAACAAGATATGGGGAGGCCAAAATGGTGGTGTTTTAGTTTATAATAGCGGTTTAGGTTTACTCGAACAAAATGAAATTTTTGATAACGCAATGGCTGGAGTTTGGATAAAAACCGACAGCAATCCGACACTAAAGCGGAATAAGATATTCGATGGTCGTGATGGAGGTATTTGCATATTTAACGGTGGCAAAGGTAAGGAAATTTATTGAGCTGATTATATATTTAGTGCACGACCATAGGCTTGCAACTATTTTCTACAATTTGTTTTTAAATTTTTCAGGTGTTTTAGAAGAAAATGACATATTTAGGAACGCGCAAGCCGGGGTGCTTATATCGACGCAGTCTCATCCGGTGCTAAGAAGAAATCGAATTTTCGACGGTCTGGCAGCGGGTGTCGAAATAACGAACAATGCTACTGCCACTCTAGAATTTAATCAAATCTTTCACAATAGATTTGGTGGGTTGTGTTTAGCGAGCGGTGTGCAACCTACAACGCGAGGTAAATATCTCAAAATATTATTCATGCCGTGTATACATTATGCATGTATATTTTGCATCGTTGATTTAATGCTTTATTTAATTCGTTTCTATTAGGTAACAAAATTTTCGATAATCAAGATGCGGTCGAGAAAGCAGTAGGCAATGGACAGTGCCTATATAAAATATCATCGTATACATCATTTCCAATGCACGACTTTTATCGCTGTCAGACATGTAACACCACTGATCGAAATGCTATTTGCGTCAATTGTATAAAAACTTGTCACGCTGGTCATGATGTTGAATTCATCCGACATGATAGGTAAGCAATTATTTGTATAATTTTAATGTTTAAAACATCTTTTTGTTTCAATATTCATTTAATCAATTTGATATATCTTTTTTTACCTAAATCGTTTGTATCGTTTAAAAAGGCATAATCGTGCATTGTAATGCAAAAAAAGATTTTTATTAAATTCGTTAGTAACGGTTATATGCGATAACGAAAAAGATATTGAATTGAATGTTGTCTAATTTTATTTTAAACAAAAAGATTTGATGACTGATGACTTGAGCTGCAGTGTATGTATAAAAGTATTTTTGATGACATTTCTCTCATGTTGTTCACCATAGTTGGATATTTTTGTCAAGTTTTTTACGATTCATATGATAGACGCAGTTAATACATAAATAATAAAGTAAATTTTGATTTACTAACATTTTTTGTTAAATTTCATTAAATAGTTAACGACAGAAGAAACAAGAATAATTTTTTACGATAGTTCCATCACTGATTTTTAAAAGTCAATTCGACATGCAAATTGCATACTTGAATTTTAGAAAAGTAACTTGCAAATACCCAATTAGATTGTAGGCCAAACGTGCGCCAAGCATTGACATAAGTACTGTGTGCTTCTAGATTCTTCTGCGACTGTGGTGCCGGAACTCTTAGCAACCAGTGTCAGCTGCAGGGCGAGCCAACACAGGATACGGACACGCTCTACGATAGCGCCGCTCCAATGGAGTCGCACACGCTTATGGTCAACTAGGATCTAACTTAAAAGAAAATCTCACCTTTCTGCCCTCTCTCGCGAGAGACACCGCGCGTAAGTCCGTCGCGTTACTAAACAATTAAATTAAAACAAATAAATTAAGATGGCGCCGCGTGCTATTGCAGGGCTTTTCGCCGACTTCCCGAGTGTACCGCAGCGTCTAAAGGCGCTCAAGCGTGTTCACGCAGATCGAAGGGCTCTGCGATTCGCGCGATAAAAGACGGAGAGCTATTATGTATAAATAGTGAAAACGCGTATGTAAGAATTGAAAAAAATATAGTTAAACGAAAATAATGGTATAAATGGAAGAAAGAAGAGTATGAAGAGTAGTTAAAACATAGGCTCTTTATGAAAAAAGGTGAATTAATCAAATTATTAACGAGATATGAGGAGAGATTCGGTCGTAGAGCGTGCGTGCGCATCCGCGTATACGATTATAGCGCAAGAAAGAGAGGGATGACTTATCTTCTTATTATTCATCTTGGCCGCGAAATCTCCGGGACGACTGCGAAGATAAATGGGATTTAGAGTGGTGATACGAAGACTTTAATGTGTACAGACTCAATGTATTCGTTGTACAATTGCAACCGATCGATTATTTTAAGGTTTAATAATTACGATAATGGAAATTCGATCCTCTTATTCAAAGTTATGCTAAAACGTTTCAGTACGTGGCATGGATTTCAATCGTGAAGAATAGAGAGCAAGAAAAAATGTGTATTGATCGCTACACGCTTTCACGACTAGCAGGTGCCACCTATGTAAATTTGTGTATAAGATAAAGCAAAAGAAAATGGACTTGATTAAGTAAAAGTGAACCGTACAGCAACGGACTTCTTTCCCATGTGACCCAGAGTAATCGGCGAAATAATAAGAGTAATTTCACTGGGCGACTTAATGTGCATGAAAGATGGAAAATTGCACGCTATTCCGGTCGTGACGAAAATAGCATTAGAATTTTTAAATTCAAAGTGTATATGATCGTTACATCAATCAATAGTGTGAATTTCAAATGGACTTGCAGCATGGGGAAAGAAGCCGTTGAAAATTTTGAAAACCCTAAAATGTGATATACGTACTCTTTGTAACCAGAAACGATATTCAGAAAATCAAAACAAGATGAATGCTATGTCGATATTACTGAAGTACAACGGATTTTTTCCTTCTCAGTGAAGAAAAAATTCGATGTTTTTCCTAACAGGTATCACGGTTTCTCGGTTCTACCCTAACGTCATGATGAATAGTGATGGTCCTAAGCTGCCTAAAAGGGCAAAGTGCATAATAATATGATGATGACGAGGTGAATATAATGAATGATAAATATTAAAGGTATATTGTCGAAATATACGCATGACGGTCTTTACCAGTGAACAAAACAAAAAAAAAACAAAAACAAAAAAAAAAGAATGAAACTAAAAGTTGAAAAAAATGTAAGGAAGACACTGTCCAAGAAACAGTTTTTAAAATAATCTCCGAGTTCTTAAAGTAAATCGATTCACTTTTTTAAAAAAAATAATTACGTTAGTGGTAATGTCTAATCGTACTATAAAACAGTTAAAATAAAAAAAAAATATGAACACGTATTTCGAGAACGAGTAAACTTTATCGTACGACGGAAGCGCCTATAATGTGTTTAGCGATGATAATTTTAAGTCGCAGCCAATCCCAACGTCGCGGACAGAATAACACGACTAAAGTAACGTCACAAAGATAAAAGTAAAATTTAAGTAGAGACAAAAAGGATTGAAATATCGATGGTACAGACCTTATCGTTTTAAGCACTTTGGTCTCTCCTCTCTTTCTTTCCTACCAGCAAGCAGTTTCGTAAAGCCCTTTATATACATCACAAGCATACGTAGAACTCCCAGATTTTTTGTAATACGCTATCTCCTTGTATGAGTAAACGAAAGAAATGAAGCTAAAAAATTCAAAAGGTGAAACGACTCGCTGGCTAGGTGGGAAATGCCTTTGACCGTTCTTTGACCCAAGGTCCATAATTAAAGTATACTTGTAATAATCACGCGTGCGCGCAGCAGCCGCAGCAGCAGCAGTGTCATATTATAAATAGTATAACTATAAACGTATAGTATGATTTCTGGAGACGTATCGACAGTGAGAAAAAGTAACGCAGAGAAATCAAAGGCAAACAATTGTTTTTTTTCTTTTCTGCGATAAATCGTGCAGCGTGAAAAGTAACGTACAAGCGTGTGTGTACGCCTCAGGACTTTGCCGATTACAGAATGGGTGATGAGAATAAACACATGTTTTTAAGCGATCAACCCTTATCCCATTGAATACGTTGTTTTTGTTTTTGAGTGACGCAATTATTCAGACATGGGCGGCTTTTTCTTGTAGAGTACGTATACATTTATTAAAATTTTCTACAATTTTTTCACAAATAACTGTAAATTGATAGTTTACAATTTGTATGGGGGACAATAACGCTAAATTTTTGTTTCAATGGAGGGTCATTAATTGAGGGACTAATTGTCAAAATACTTCACCAATTATGTGTATATCAGTAAATATAATCGGCTATAATTGTGAAATTATTTGTTTGTAATTTTAGTACGATTTAATAACCTATTTCAATTTTTCTATTTCTACGTTTTCTATTGCTGTAAACTTTTTATTTTTACGATACGTTTTACAAAATAAACTATTTATAAAACATTGATCATAAAAGCCGCCCATCAATACACAAGTTTATGTCGATTTACTTTCGAAGCTTGTGGCTCATGAGCAGTGTAAACATGATCATGGTGATATTGTTCCTCATTTTCTCAAAGCACAGTATTTTATATTGGCAGCAATCGTCAATTTTGTAGCGAGTTTGGATTCGTCTTTGTTTTATTTATAATGACATTTATATAAAGTTTTTATTTTCTTTTTTCCTTCAGAGATGTTTCTATAAAACGATATTTAATCTATTATATAATTATTATTACTGCGCACGTTTGTACTCTTGTGCTCTCTGCTCTGGCTCAAGTTTCGATGGCGTTAAGCGAATTTTTGTACGTGAAATTCGAGCATCCTCGTCGCTCCGCTTACGTGCGATATCAATTTTAATATGGTCTCGATCTTAATCAAAGAAAAACCAGAAAGCTTCCAACAACTTCCACTTATATTCATGCTGCGAATTTTGTTTAACGCTTCACTTGTTTATTGCATAACGTTTCTAAAAATAAGCATGCATCCGTGAGTGCTTCTTCCATAAGATTCGAGAACCGAAAAAATATAGTACCGCAATGCCACGGCGACGCTCGAGTTTTTCAAGATTGTTGAATGTATACTTAGAAAATAAGTTCAGTTTTTTCAAGATCACTTTTTTTAAATTCAGTTTTACAGTTTACACATCCTTACCGAATTTGTACTAATCAACCGGGCACTCCCGCTGAAAATAATGAAACACTCAATACACTCAGACGTTTATTGCACGCGCATTATTAATTCCTCACGATTTGTGTTATCGCTAATTAGCTTATTGTTGGCGTACTGTTGAAGCATTATGTTGAGGATTAACGAATAGTATAATAATAAAAGGAAGCATACCGGCGTCGAAATCAAATCCGAGCAAGACTGGTAAGGTATTGTACGCGTTTTTGTCGTGTGTATGACTGTATGTGTGACGAAGTAAGCAAACAAAAATAAGGACAATGTGTATGTGTATAAGAGTGCACGCAAACCACGAAAAAAAGAACATTATGTAGAGCGCGAGAGTCGAAGAGAAGATTTCTCTGCGAATTGTCTTTGTAATCCTTCCTCACTTAGACCGAATTTTACTTTTACTTTTTCCTATTTTTTCACTAAGCTATATACGGGAATCATTATATTCGAATCTCAGAATTGAACGATCGATTTGATCTAATTCTTTAACTTCGTTGAAACAACAAGTATCCCAAAAATGGTATCGTGTTTTTATAAAAATTTGAGTATCATCGTACCTATTTATACCGCGGTGTATAATAAATTATTATTTGTAATTAATGTTACCTGTACGTCGAAATCTTTCTTACTCTTCATTTTTTAGCCTGTCCCGCCTTGCAATTGTACATTGTAACGTTAGTGATTGTTTATTGATTATTATTATTAATTACTTATTATAATTATTATTATCATCATCATTGTAAATGTAAATGCAATCTATCGATTCCTACTGTGCAGATACTTTTCACTCGTCCGGTTATTATTTATCTTCGTCACTCATTATCATTTAGATTAATTTGTTTCTTTTCTCCACCGCGAAATATGTCTTTTCGTCGTCATTGCTTCATTCCAATATTTGATCATTTGTATCTAATCATCTTACTTTTGTTTTCCTTAATCCCATTTCATTTTGTCAGCGCAGATGCTTGCCATTAATACGTTAGTTGCCATAGATTGCGATTTATTTTGTTTTTCTCCGGTTTCCCACGCCCACAGCGACTAGAAGTATACATATATAGATAGTACGATAAATTAAGTATTGTGAAACACATACAGACACACAAACACACGAAAGATCCGAAAGAAAAAAAAACTGATACCACTACGTATTCTGTAAATAATAATCTGCCCGATATATATATGATTATACATAAATATATATAACGCATTGATTATATACATACAAGCTATTATAGAAAATATATTATTATCAATTATAATTTTTATTTTTTAGCCCCACTTTATTACTACTACTGCTACTACTACTATTACTACTACTATAACTATATAGCTATAACTATGCTACTATTATTTGCTCTTGTTTCCTTGTACTCGCGTTAATCAATGATATATACGTATACTACATATTATATATTATAGACTTGTATTTTTTTATCTTTCAGTGTACATTGTATAAAATTTTTGTTATTTTTCTTTATATAAGTATATACGACTATCGATTGTCGATCTTTCGCACGTCGTCGACGAAAAGAGCATAAGAGAACACCGACGTCACGTATACACGCATATGATATATGGTTGATTATGTTTTTTCTTACAATTTTGTATTGTAAAACTTATAAAAGAAAAAAAGTTGGAAAAAAAACAATGATGAGCAGTAAAATTGTCGATACCACATTGAACGTGTCTTGTTTTATTGCGCTAAAATTGCCGCTATATAAAAAAAAACGAAGCATACAATCGATGTGTCCAGCATACACGTACCGCGCAGCTAATCGTCGCCGATCGCGCGTCGACACAAAATTGTACAACAGTCGATGTTTATATATATATACACGCGTGCATATAAATTTACATGTACATTCACTCTCTCTCTCTTTCTCTTGCTCTGGTCTATAATTGCAGCTCGCGAGCAAACTCAATAAAACGGAAGAACGCGTTCGCGGAACGACAAACAGAGCAGCGGCTCTCTGCACGAAGCCCTATATACATATACAGCTCTATATATGCGATGCTCATTTCTCTCTCTCTCCGGCACCTTCTCTTTCTTATATTCCCTCTTTCTCCGTTCGTTTGTTTAAGTACACGCCCTCGTGACGAGTGGCAGAGCGCGCGCTGCATTGCACACTGCGCGCGGAACGAACGAAAATAAAAAGGCACCCGGACTATGCTGCTGCTACTGCTGCCTCCCTACTTACTCACCCTCGCGCGCTCTTTCCGCTACCTTTTTTTTGCCGCCAGTCTAATGGCGATATTACGTGCAAAGATGAGCTCGCGCTTTTCGTTATGTATACATACATCGCTATACGAGCTTTCGCACCCGCGCATTATAGAATTATCGCGTATACATCCAGCGGTTGGATATCGTCGAACACGTAAAAAAGATAGATCTTTTATGCACGAGGGGGTGCGAACGATGCGCTCATCAGTTCTCTTTCACGCGGTCATCGGGAAATTCGATAAATTACACGCGAGCAAAGATAAAGCGGAGGTATATAGGTGGCCGACTGCGTGCTGTATATACGTATAGGTATACCTATGGGATAGAGAAAGAGAGAGAGACGCTTGCGGTCGATTGGATCATTTTTATACGCCGCGTGTGAGATGGGCTGTATATATACAGGGGACTTGTTCCCTCCGCGCAAAAACTGAGAAGATATAGTCTGATTTAATCTTTTGCTTTGGTTTTGAAGACTGCCTTTGACCTACTTTTTTCCTCGCGGCATATACGCAGCTGTTTTGTATGTATACTTGTTATTGAAGCTGGAAAAACGAAGGCACGAAATAAACACGTGTAATGTAATATGCTTATGCTTTTGATTTTACATACTTTAATTTTGAATTTTTTTTTCTCGTTTTTTTTTCCGAGCTGGTGAAATTTATCAAGAACATTTTGGAATCGACTGATGCTGCGGCGCTTCAAGAATCTTGGAAATGCAAAGGAATGCGCAGTTAGAAATACGTAAGATTTTACAATGAACTTTACTGTTAAAATTATGGCCCAACAAATCACCTGTTTAATATATTTTATCATATACAACATAATTATAAATTCCAAAAACGCTCTTGTTACACAAAGGAGGGTATGTTTTGTCGAGGCTCTCGGTATTTTTTAATTTGGAATTTTCCGTTAATTAAAATCTTTATGACCGTCGAAAAAATTCAACGCGAGAATCCGGGTATTCGAATTTTTGTTTGAGTCACTGCGCACATTACGTTTATTTTCGCTCTTTGTTCGCTTAATTATATACGAAATAATGACTGCACTTTTCGCAGATATAAAACCATCGTTGTCCCAGCAAATGAAGTATGCGTACACAACTTCGTCGAAAGCAGAGGATACATTTTCGTTGTTACAAATAAATCATCGACAAGAGAGATGAATACCAGAGAAGAGAATTGATGGTAAGAATCGATCCGCTTCAGGTGAAATTTCTCCAGTATTATATGCATCGAAAAAGGGGTGAAGAACCTGTGTAACAATAGTGATGAGGATATAGCGCGCTACGGATCAAGATAAAATTTGAAGAATTTCCAAAAGGTTCGCTCTTTCCATTTTACTGCGCAAAGGGAGATAGAGACTATATTATCGAATATATATTAAAATGAAATAAGCTTCGGGTTGAAATATAGAATTTATTTCAAAAGTATAATAATATGAAGCCATCAGGAAAATCGTATAAAAAAATTAACAAGTTCGCGCGTCGCACACAATAATACGAAGCTCACTTGTCAGTGACGTTGGCGAGACGGGGAGGCTATTCGCTCGCTTTTCCTCGAGACAGAGAAAACGAGGCGTAAAGTACCCAATTTCTCGAGGCGCGGTGCAGTATATATACACACACCACTATCCTCAACAGCAGCAGCAACTTCTTCGTCTCTCTCTCTCTCTCTCTCTCTCTCTCTCTCTCTCTCTCTCCCGGGCATTCATAAATACCATTGTTCGAGTTATTTTTGCCGACTTCCATTCGTCATTGTCTCGAGTAATCGAGAAATGCGAATCTCGCGCTCTTTCTCTCTGACTGCAGTATACATAGCTATACAGCCTACTCTCTCTCTCTCTCTCTCTCTCTCTCTCTCTCTCTCTCTCTCTCTCTCTCTCGAAAAAGCCTGGGCTACTACTACTACTACTAACTGCTTGTCTTTTACCCTGGCCCACTTACGCCGGCAATTCACAATGGCATTTCTCTCGCGCCTGTCTCTTTCTTGACTTCTTCTCGACCACTGTGTATATGTATGTGTGTATATACCTATATACAGACTGACGGACAAATGTTCCACTTGGAAGTTTAATTTTTAACAATTGACAGCGCGCACGGCTCGAAGCGAAAGTTGCAGCTTTTGACTCTTTCCTTTTCTCGCTCGGCCTGCTTTTTTTCCCTTGCGTGTACGTACGTATGTACACATATACACTTATATATACCTGCGGAGGCATCGATTTGCCGTTCGAGCAATATTGTTCTTTCTTTATTTACACCGGAAATTGGATATGTCTCTGGCACGGAATTTCCTCTAATAATCCTGCGCTAACGAGCTTATCCGGTCTTCTACATTATATGTGCGAGTATAAAAGTGAAATTAAAAAATTACACGAGAGTGTGATGGTCAGACAATATAGATAAAAATTTCTCGCGCACTTATATAAATTTTTCGTCAAGGAAAAATTCTCGATGGGGAGGGTTATACACACGGCCGACTAGACACGCCGCCGCGAAAACCGGCGATTCTTCATTCGCTCCAGCAGTTCGAAAGAGAGTTGAATCGTCGACGAATGCGAAAATTCTCGCTCAAACGCTCGAGAGAATCGGCGGCTCGCGATGTACAAGATAAAATGGAAATCCTGCGCGTCGCTGCTCTATATACATATATATCTCGTCGATTCCGTCTCTCTCTCTCTCTCTCTCTCTACGGGGCTATGCATAGGATATACATATATATATATATATATGTAAACGCGTTCGCGGGAGGGTCGCGCGAGAATATTCGATATATAGAGAATACGCGCGGTGTGTGTAATGGAGGTGAACGAGTCTGTCGAAGCGCGCGTATATATGTATAAGACACGATGTATATACATACATTATATAAAGGACTTTTAGCCCAATTTCGCGGGTTTAAGGATAGAGGTATAAAAGTGACCTGGGGATTGCCGGATGAGATATATCTGTTTCGTTGTGGGGTCGTATATTCTTAGCATATTTCGTTTGTTTTTCACTTCAGAATCGAAAAAAGGGCATATATATAGATCACACGCCGGTAATGCATATAATTGGGTCCTCAAGCCTACATCGAATGGAGAGCTTATAGATCCTCTCTGGGTACCTATATATATACGAAAATCTAGTTGAATATACCGTGGGTGGCGCGCTCGAGTATACGCCGGCGGGCCGCCGAACTCAAGCTCTCTCTCTCTCTCTCTGCTATTGATTCTTTTGCGCCGCCGCCAGGCGATGCACGTGCGATATATATATAATGTACTCGCGAATCCGAGCGCGACGCCTGATGACGTTGAGGATTTTTTTTACAGTGTATACTGGCAAGATTTTAATGACGCTGCGGCGGGTTACGAAAACGTGTACGCTTTTCATTCCGAGCGCCTGGATTCGTTATATTTTTTGGAGTAGGAATATAATGTGTATCTTGAGATATATTATCGATTGGAATTTTGAGGTATTTTTTTAACGAGATTCTTCGCAATTGAAAATACGCGTAGGTCTATATATATTGCGAGTTCGAATAATACTCGAGATAAAAAAGCGTCGCGTCATGCGGCTCCTCGTAAATACCCATCATCCGCGAGACAAAACGATTCGAAATCACCGCTCATCTCCTCCCCTATTAATATCAAAATCTCATAACAAAAAACCCCCGCAGAGAGAGAGAGACTAGCTATATAATACGACTAAACTGCGCTGCACACACGTCGACCGCACTAAACGCGCGTCACACAGCATATTTATATATATACACCTCTCTCCTCAAGCCGGCCGGGCTCGCTTAATCTATTAATCTTCGCTTACACAATATCAAGCGGCTTTAATTAATCCGAGCGTATACCTCTACTATATATACAGCAGTAGCGGGTGTATGTATATATAACCTACGTATATAACGCGCGTAATATAAAAGTGGCAGAAACTCTCGAGAGAGAGGATTTATGGGCGGACATTTAAAATTCCATAAATTAGCGTGTAATCAGGAGCGACGCCGAAGGGGCCGGAAAGAAATAACGCGCTCGTCAATTCTCTCTCTACCGTTTATATATAAGTATATATACACACAGACGCGCGCGGCACACGAAGGAGAGACTGTGTGTTTGTGTGGGAGTATAGGAGGAGACGGTTGGAATTCATCATGCCGGCGATAATCGCGCGTCTTCATCCGTCACGTCGCGTGTGTGCGAGAATGCGCCGGAGACATGTATGTATGTTATACATACCGGGCTTCTTACCTTTCTCACTTTCCTACTCTGCGCTCGCGGTTCTTTCGCGCCTTCGTTATATATAACGTGACCGGTATTAGAAGCTTCCGTGTATTATATACACATACACATATAGCTACGTATCGTTATTTGCTTTTATCTCTCGTGTATATAGCCTTTTGCGTTACATCCTTAAAAAAGATCTGTAAAATATGCAATAATGTATGTATGTATAGTGGCTACTTATTAAACGCAAACGAAACACTGACGTTACGTAGATTTCCACAGGGTATTAGCCGTATAAAAGAGTGTATGTATGTCATATCAGCAAACATCGAGGCGTCGAAAGGAGACGACACACCTGTCTGCGGGTGTCATCATCAGTTTACGTACCTATAACACCCCCGGCAAACAAAAAAAAGAAAAGAAAATGAAGTATCACACCTTAAGCACATCGTCGTCGAATCAATATTGACGAGTTTACCGAACATTTTTAACGTTCGGTAAACTCGTCATGTTGACCCGGCGTCAATATCATACTTAATCGCGACCCGCACTCGAGTAACATTTAAGACTCCGATTCGAAAGCTCTATACACACTATATATACGTACTCTCGCGTGTTGACACATACAAACAGTATATATAGGTGCATTAGCTACGCTCGTTTACCACTCATTTCCGCTATAGCAGTCGATGCCGGCTAATGATGATGACGGCTTCCGACGTTTTTTTCCCCGCGTATCACGCGATACTATGTGTATATACGAAAACTTCTTCTTCTTCTTCTTCGTTTATTCCAGCACTTTTTTTTTCGTCGCCGAAATATTGCCTTATAGTATAGAAGGGGACGACGAGAGAGGAGTCGACCTTTTTTTTTCTCTTTCTCTCCTTTATTATGGGGCTTGTACTCCCCCTCCGTGTCTTCATATACTTTTCCGCGCGTTCGAGTCTTATCAATTTTTTTTCCTCCCCAAAAGTGCTTAAGGAGGTGTCCTAACGCGACGAGTTAGCCGGAACAATGACTCTTAAGGAACGAGTGAACGCTTTTTTCTCTTAAATCGAGGCGATAAGATTGAAGCAAAAATTACCGAAGTGTATGTGTGTAATTGCGGATCAAGATACGTAATAAAGCAATAATAACGTGTACAACGTCGCTGGAGAAATATAGATTAATTGCTCGTGTGTATATACGTGTATAACGATATACCTTGAGAAAGAGAGATATAGGTACTCGCGCGCACGAGTATATAATTGAGGAAAATAGTACTGGGCGTCGAAGTGATTACACAGCCGCTAGAACGATGTATTGAGTATATAAACGTTGGCTTTCTCCCTGCGATAACACACTATATACGCCGACTTACATATACCGTGCTGGAACAAGTTTCCGATTGTTTAAACTTTCAATACGATCTCTTCGTAATAATCTAAGAAAAAAAAAAGTAATCCGATCGTTTTCCCCCGATAAACTAATCTTCTTCTATTATATATAGAGGGAGAAAAAGCGCGACAGATAAAGACGCGGAGACAAAGCGAGACTATATATATACACACACAGTGGCCCTCTCCTAACCGCGCGCCTAAGCGGAATGACACTTGACGAGGCGTAACGGCGCATAAAGTCTCTCGATAAAAGTGTCAGTCGACTGCGCCGCCCCCCCTGATCTTTCGCTCGTATTATATAGTATATACCTTCGCACATGGAGAAAATCGAGCCGCGCATAGTATAGGTATACGCACATATACATATAAATCAAGCTCGTCGTGTGCCACAGGAAAAAGATAATAAATACGAGCCGGATGCTACGACGATATAATATAATAATAAAGCCGCAGTAGCGGCGGTGCGGTGAAAATAATAATAACAAACAACGAGATCTCTCGCGTATATATATAGGGATGCCGAGGAGGGAAGATGAATTCGAGATAATAATTCGTTGCCGTTGTTGTTGTTGCAGCTATCGAAAAGAAATTTGTGTCGCGAGGCTCGCTCGACTGGAAACGAGCGCACGGAGAACGCCTTTGACTCGTCGTGTATACGAGTGAGCGCAGGGAATTTTACAGTGTGAAAAAAGAATTCGAAGAAGATTGTTTTTTTTTTTGAAAGCTCCGTTATTCTTCCTTTTAAATAATCGATGTATAAATTAATTCCTCTCGCCTATAATATCAGTGTAATGAAAAAGCCAGAGAGATAGATAGAGATGAGTAGAGTGTCTAATGAAGCTCAAAGTCTTCAAACGCATTCCCAGCCCTTAATAACCCTCTCTCTCTCTCTCTACGGTCCTGTCTCTCTAATGACGACGCTCGGCAGACGTCTGTCTCATCCCCGGCAAAGTCTACTCGTCCTCTCTCTTTCAGTTCGCCAGCAAAGTGCAGCAGCAGCAGCAGCGTCTTGCGCTTGCGGCGTCGGTCTCTAACGATCGGCTGCTCACGGAAACGCCCGAGGAGCAACGAGAGAGAGAGAGAGTAGCTATATATACATATATATACAGCACGCACGCAGGTATACATCCTTAATTCAGGACGCCGACGCCGAATTCCTCGGCAGCGTGCACGGCGCAGCCAGCCGCACATATAAAGAGAGGAGCGAGTGATGTGTAGTAGTACGAGTCGACGTATGCCGCGACACGTCTGACCGAGAGTTCCGCTACTACTGGCGTACGCATATCGGCTGCTGCTGCTGCTGCTGCTGCTGTACACTATAGCATCCCCTCTCCTCGACGCAAAGAGAGATAGAGAGAGGGCTATATACCCAAACGCGAAAGGAGAGTCTCGCTGGTGAGAATCGATCGCGCACCGCGCCGGAGCCCTCTCTCTCTTTTCTTGGTGGGGGTGTGCGCCGTTCCGCCAGTTGGTCGTCGTCGTGTGCACCGTACGGAGCTGCTGCTGCTGCTGCTGCTGCTCTATAGAGAGAATTTCGCTCCAGGAGTCGACTGTAAGTGTGTATATATATATGTGCGCGCGAGAAACCAGCAGTAGCATCATGGCTGATGAGGTTCAGTAGTACGAGTCGACGTAGGGACAGACGCCGAGAGAAGCCATAGACACCGAGTGAGAGAGAGAGAGAGAGAGAGCTACATACTCGACTATAAAATACCGATAGAAGACGAGCTGGCGGCGGCTTCCAACGGCGGTTATGCGCGAGGCGGGAGTCTGCAACGTCAGCCGCATCATCACGGGGAGCTGGCTCAATAAGCTCGGGTCGTCGGCGGCCGTTTTGCAGCTGGTGGTATTAGTGCTGACCGACGACGATCGCCATGGCTGCTGCAGCCACCGAGTTCAAGCTCGCCGGTGGGACATCATTACTGATCCTGCTTATACTCGTGATGATGCTGATACTTGGATTTGCCGACGCAAGCGGCAACTGGGACCGGGACGACGACGATTCCGGTAATTTTTCTCTCTTTCTCTCTGGGATATCTACCTATCTATATCTATATATATATACTCGCACTATGGAGTCGTGCGCGCGAGAGAGAGAGGGACGAGGTGGGACAGGTATTTCAGCGCCGCTGTGCGGAGCTTCCGATGTGCGATGCGGGAGTAGGAGAGTCGAGGCATCAGACGAAACTATTTTCTTCGAGGATGATTCCTCTCTTTTTTTTTTTTGTTTGCACGCCGAGCAATTAATTTCACGGCGTAACAGGTTATACAATAGATGTGTCGCGTATAAAACGAGCGTCGGGCATTACTTGTATGTATGTATATATGTATCGGAGCAATTTTGAAGACTATTAGATACTGGACGCGATAATCGATCTATTGGAAACATGTCTCGAGCAGCCTCCGCTCGAGATTTCGACGTTTTTCGAAATCCGCTCTCCGATAACAGTGTCAATTAGCCTTTATCACTGCTGTTTAAGGAAAATTCGAGAGACCGCTGCAGCGCTGGAGTTATAAAACGGATGGATTGACGTGTTTTACCAATAATATGCATCGAGTGTTTAAAAAATCGACGTATCCGATGTTCGCCATAGCTCTGAATATACCTATCCCCGATAGTTTTGACATAATTTTCACGTGTCAAGAAACTCTCGCGTCTGTATTTGAAAATTATTCTTATCCTCTACCTTATAACTGATATTTTTGAATTTTCCCACTATCCATTTATTTTTTATTACTTAGTACAGCGGAAAAGCTCAATCGGCGAGCTTTTCATCTCGAACGATCGGTTGCACATAATCAATCGAAGCCACACACTAACAAAAAATGAATTCTCTTCATCCGCGCGTACAAACGATCAATCGTGAATTAATCAACTCTCTCTATCTCGAAGCCTTTAAAAAATCCAGCTCTACATATCAGAGTCATCTCGAAAAACGCTATCCCATTCAATTAAACTCATCAAAGAGAAGCTCGTCGGCCAAGTCGTTCTCATGTATATACAATTGCACAGCGAAGAAGCCGCACTATACACAGCAGCGTCTCTCTCTCTCTCTACATCAGACACCTAATTACACGAAAAAAGTGTACACAGAAAGAGAGAGAGAGAGAGAGAGCTTGCGCTAGAATAAAGAAAGAAAAGAAACACACACGGCGACATTACTTAGCGCGCTAAACTCGTGTAAATTCCACTCGGGGCGCCGCCGCCGTTTTCAAGCACATAATACATATACACATAGAGAGTAGGTAGGTAGGCGCCGGGTCGTAGCTCCCCTTGACACACGTACAGTACACAACTGTAGACATCAACGGCGCTACCCTTGTAACGAATCGTCGCGAAAGAAATAAGCCACGAGTTCATTATGTCGTCGGCATACATTTCCAAGACACCGCGAAGATGCTCATTAGCGCGTTAATAATCGATTCTGGACGAGTATAGTGTATACGTATATATATATATATATATATAAGAGCTAATGCGCCAGTGCTGTACGCTCTCCCGCAGACATTGAATTATTCATCATCGGCACGTTAGATTGTGTGAATGGCACTATATATATATATATATATATAGATACTCGTGTCGGTTGATGATAAAGCCCTGAGCGCCATGCAGCCAACACTTACCTTGCGCTCGCGAGCTAATCCACTGGCCCACTTGACGCGCGCGTTATTGCTGCTTTCTTAATTATCGAGGACCCTTATCGTCCTCGTCGTCGTCGTCGTCGATGATGATGATGATGCATTTAGGGGAGGATGTTTCGGAGATCTTTGATGTGTGTTGTATAGTCATCGTGGCTAATTGGATATTCTTTTATTATATAGCTACTGCGATCGTTTAATTAGATGAATCCGCAGAAATAGCGAGATGTTTAATAATTAATTTATAACTATACATTTTGCAACTCGATCGATTCTCGCAGACAATGCGCGCTCATTACCGACTCCTGTACAAATAACGATAATAACAATAATTTTCATTTCAACACCGGATCGCGTATATAATACACGAGCTTTTGCGAAGGATAATGAAAAATACAAACTTGCGCTCGAACTTTTCCTTATGGTTGTAAATAAAATGTCGGTATATATAGGAAATGAGAAAGAGAGGGAGTAGGAGAGAGAGAGCCGCGTTTATATTTAAGTTGTGCATCTAACGACGTACAAAGTTACTTACAAAGCCCGTGAGCATAAATCAAATTTAACGGCTGCATTTCCGAGCCTTTCAAGCCGAGAAGTCAAGTAGAAATGAGGCTGGATTCATAATAAATCACGCGGAACCTCGCGCGCTAACTTGATGAATTTTTAGATTATCCGCAGAGGTCGCCAATGAAAATCGCTCGACTACTGCTGCTGCTACTGCTTTTTTTCAAATTCCTTTTACTCGACGCTACTGCTTGCGACTGTATTATATAAGCGTAGCGTAAAGCTTTTAACCGAGAAACAAGCTTTAATTGCGAAAATTTCGAGTTTAATTGTGTGCTTTTAGATTTATTATCTTTTTTTTTTATATATGCAAAAATATACGTACACATCTATCTAAATATATAAGCCTTTTGAAATGCATTATGATTGCATATCGCATTTCGAACGAGTTTCATATATCGAATCTATTCCAGCTCAAAGAGAATGCGCGGCTATCATTGGAAAATTCTACACATATATGCATAGGTATAAATATAGGGATATACAGCCGAGTATTATTATAGATGCGTAATCTGTATAAATAGAATACATAACTCGATAAAAGCACTATGTATTATGCACCGAACGTTATAAATATGTTCAAAGTCCGTCGACCGCGCGCACCTGTCGAATCTCGCCGGGTTTTTATAAAACCTCTCTAACGCGACCGAAAATCCAAAATACATTGTTAGATATCGCTTCTCGAAAAAAAACCACAACGCTCATATATATATATATGTATAGCGAATTGAAGATATAGGTATACCTATATATATGTTCTTGAAATTATTTTCACGCACGGCTGGCGCGCATCTAAAATCAATTACGATAATGACGGTAGGAGGGGGGAGGGTGGGCAAACTTAGTCAAACGGATCGAGAAAGCATTATCAAATTGTCCTAGATTCGCGGCTGCGGCATTATTATTCTCCGGAGCCCTGACATCAATTATCAAACTAAATCCAGGGAGATCATCCAATAGAGTAAATAATTCGATTTTCCGCTCGCAATGCCGAAAATAGAAGCTCGAGTAGTAGACGGTATATCGCAGGTTATATAATAATAGTACGATGTACACCTGTGCATATAATATAATGAGTATATCATTTTTATCTAATTTTCAGTGACGACGATCGACGTGAGGTCAGTCTTGGGCCACATAGCGCAGCTGCCTTGTAACATTGAGCCGTCCACGAAGGACGATAAGGTTTACATGGTGCTCTGGTTTCGAGAGACTTCGGTCAAGCCGATTTACAGGTTTGTATTACTCCCGACACTCGATCTAGGTATACCTATTATAATCCCTGTTTGACTATTTTTGCTGCGCTGATGTGTAAGCTGCGGGGAGAGAGATTGGATTAAGGCTGTGTGTGATCAATATACGGCGTTTAGCCTCAGTCTTATATATATATATATATATATATGCATCGATCGGTATCGATTAATTTTACCGAAGTAGTAACAGGGCTCTCCGACGATATCCTCTTACAGACGCGAGGCTTGTTCGACGCGACTTATGTAAATACACCTTACAACCGAGAGATTCGCATCGATCGCTCAGTTCCGGTATAAGACACGTCTATATGTAGCCCAGCTGCACTCTCGACGCTAATTGATCGGCTTTTAACGGCGAAAAATGCTCGCTTCTCGTGAGACAAACGAAGCCCATTTCCTGTCTCACTCACTTAAAAAAAAATCTATATCTTTCATGATTTCAATAGGATACAGTCGCGTCTCTATAGGTATATATGCACGAGTAGACGACGATGAAAAGTCGCGATGTATATACGACAGATATTGAATCCAATGAAAGAAAGTTACGCTCTATACTCCCTCTCGTCTTCCCATTATAACGGTCGACCCTCAATTTCTCCATCACCGGCTTTTTCTCCCCAAAGCTGCTTATATTCTAGATATGCCGCAGCTAGTCCATCTCGAGTGCTATTATGTGACGTAGACGCGGAAAGTTTTCTTTTCAAATGCCGGTGCGTATGTGTGTGATGGGCTTGGGTCGTTTTATATATATACGCGGTTGGGGAGGACTTTCTCTTTTGGGATGACGGATTTGCTGGCGCTGCGGCTGTGTATATATTATAATTGTAATAAAAGACCGATGATTGAATAAGAATCGGCTGTATATAAATCTGTTCTGTCTCTATTCTGTCGCACTTCCAGTTCATTCATATCGGTTATTGCTAAAAATGAATATTTAACAAAATTGTATAATGACGACTTATTTTGGAATACTTTTCTCGGATTTGATTGATAAAGTCGATTTTAGATACTCTGACACACATTCGAAACTGAGAATTCGAATCTCCATATCTCAATCGATCAACAACAGAGAGAGTATATAAAGTCTGACTGTACACGAACCTTACCACTTGTATTCCACATCGTTCCATACAATACTTTACGGAACTCGAAACTTTGAAGTATAAAAGCAAGCTGAAGCCTTGGCAGTGTTCTCTTCAGGGCACAAAAGCTATATATGCTACTCTCGCTATAGGTACTATTATGGTTAATACAGACACCTAATTGTCCCTTTGATCGTCCTAATTGTCCCTTTCGTCGTTGGAAGAAAAATTAATTTCTCAAATTAATGGCAATAAGTAAGCTGCTGGTTCTCGTCTCAAAGGAAGCTCGCGCACTCGACTATATATGTATATATACCGAATAATAGAATGTAAAAGACGTCGTGAGGCGAGAGCTTGTCGGACACGTCCACTTCGCTATACTCTCTCTCTCTCTCTCTCTCTCTCTCTCTCTCTCTCTCTCTCTCTCTCTCTCTCTCTCTCGACTTAAAACGTCAGGCCGTAATTAGTCCTCTCGACATTCCGAGAGGAAAAAACAGAGGCAACGAAATAAAACAAAGGCTTATTCCCTCTCGCAACACAGTATATATGTATATATATCGACCCGGAGATACTACATATATATATATATGTACCTACGCCGGAAAGTCGCAAACTTTCCTCCTCGAGGAAGGCGATTAACGTCGTTAAACGGCCTCTTCTTCGCGAAAACAAAGTCTCTCTCTCTCTCTCACGGATTAACGGAAAGTACATTTTCGCGAGCTTGCAGCGCGTCGATTTTCTTCCTCCTCCTCGAGTGGGAGAGAGAAAGCCCAGCGGCACGTCGAACAAAGGCGAAGAATGAAAGGCGTCATAAAACTATTATACGAGAGAGTGAGTGAGAGAGAGAGTGAGAGAGACGTCGTCGTCGTCGTCGCGAGAGTAGAATTAGAGCTTCTTTCGGCGGCGGCGCGTGTGGCGCGCGTTTGTTTGAAATTCAATGGCGCAGTAGCTGCGAGAAGAGTATTTTCATTGAATACAATTAAGGACAATGGAAAAGCCGATAATTGAAGTAAATTGTATTTTTAATCCCGCCCGGAAATGGCCTTTCTTTTATGCTCGCGCCCACCGATGATTTGCTAATTGCAGCGGCGGCGGCGAGGCATATAGGTATATATCGGATTGTTCGCGGTGCTGCAGCTGTGGGGGAATGAAGAGTTAACTAAAAATTTATCGGCGATTAAATTTTGCGAAATTCTCGGCTGCCTGGACGCATATACACAGCGGCGGAGAAAATTAACGTATGCGCGGTGTGCCAAGCGCGGCTTATTTATTATGCGGGGAAAAGAAAGAGGTGTCGAGTTGATTTTGTAATTGGGCGAAATTCGGCGCATTCCCGTTGGCACAAATGCAAATGGAAAGAAACGCGCGCTGCGTGCGTTTTTTTTTTTTTTTTAAGCTTAAATCGGAATTACAGATCGCTTATTTATCGGAATTAATGTTTTCCTGCATTATTATTATTTACATCACTGCACAGTAACCATAAAAAGATCATCGAAACAGCCGCAAACCGCCACAGTTATTCATAATACTTCTCTCCCAAGCAATCCTGCGCTCATACAATATCAGCCATTTGTAGCCAAACACTGATCGGGATTCAAGAAGCAACGCGCAGCAAAAAAAAAATCGGGGTCCGACCCTATTCTCCCCCCCCCCCTCTGTTACATATAAAAAGCTTCTCGGCCAATATAACAAGACCACTATACTCGGGGTAATATTTTTCTCTTCTGTGTTTCTCAGCTTCGACGTACGAGGCCGAGGTTACAACACGGCGCTCAACTTCTCGGACAAGAACGCCTTGGGTCCAAGGGTTTACTTCAATACGAGGCTTCAACCGGCAGCTCTGTCTTTGGAAGCCGTACAACTGACCGACGCAGGGATCTATCGGTGCCGAGTTGATTTTAAAAAGTCGCCGACGAGAAACTTCCAGGTCAACCTCACCGTTATCGGTAAGATATTTTCGTTTCTTTTCTTATATATCGACGCGCGTCTTCGAATATTTTATTAATCTTCGTTATAATAAGAGAGAGAGAGAGAGATAATATTCGCGACGTTGAATTTAAAATTTCATCGCGAGAGAAAGCAGAAAGTGAGTCCAATCAGAGTGACACACACGAAGAATTTTCAAACTGAATTAGTTTCACGTATATATAGATATATATACGAAGAGGTAGTCTTTCGATCCGCCGTATTTATTTTCGATTTCCCCTCGCGCTATACTTTTTCATCATCTTCTTCTTTTTTTTTTAAATTCCCGCTGTGTATAGTCTCGAAATCCACGGTACACTCGCGAGAGCGACAAGAGGATTTATTGTTCCATTCCACTTTTTGATGAAAACTCTCTGTCTATCTCGTATATATATAGTTCCTCCGCATCAGCTGTTCATCTACGACAGTTCCGGAGCCCAAGTGAAATCCGTCGTCGGACCCTACGAGGTTGGCGCTTCGTTCAACCTCTCCTGCGAAGTCAGAGGAGGTAAGCTATTACTATATAAAAATAATACCCGAGTGACTATATATATATATATTCGAAAAAACTTATTTGACTTTGTATATCATACGAAAAGGTGAGCCATCGCCAAGTGTGTCCTGGTACGCGAACGGCGAAGAGCTGGCCGGTGTGGTAGACCGGAGCGAGCCGTTCGTGGTCAACAACAAGCTGAGCGTCGCACGGCTCACAAGGGAGCACCACAATACCACGTACAAATGTAGGGCGTCCAATACGAATCTGATACCGCCGCTCGAGCGCAATGTACTTTTAGACGTCTATCGTGAGTATATGTAACCTATATATGTATATACATGTGTGTGTGTGTGTGCTTCGTCATCTTTGCCATTTCGATAATTAAACTCGCTCTCGCGTCTATATCGATTGTGCTTGTCTTTCGAGCTTCTCTCGTTAGTTTCGTACAATACCGGGGTATATATAGTGCGCGCGAGCGAATTAATGAGTTTTCGATGATCGGCCGAAGAAAGAGCGATGACGGATCGTTTTGAATGTTTAAACGAGGGATTTTTCATTGTTCTCTATGGGCGCGCGCGATATGTACAATTTTCATTGAAACCAGAGACGTGTCTCTGTGACAGCTTTAATTCTCGAGGAGTCGAAGAATAACATATCGAATAAAAGAAGATTGCTGTCTGAGACGAGATAAAATTAAAGCTTCGAGACTGACATATTATATACATTGTACAATGTAAAACGTTAAATAACCTGACTCTCTCGCCGAAATACCTTTCTAATTACACAGCTGTTTTTCTGCTCGAGTTCACCGCGAAATCGATGTTAATTTAAAAGACGCGCAAAACGGAAGCTCGTTATATTCACGCACTCGTATAATATAAGCCGGATAATATATACGCGCTTTTATAACGAGAGCGTTGCGTGGATATTTAATTCTCGCTTATATTTGAAAATCATCGAGCGTCAAAAGCCAGCTTCGCGAGTTAAATTTTCCAGATACTCCTCGAACATTTAACCAAAAACTTTTCGAAATCCTAGACAACTCGAAACCATACTTTCATCGCAATCATATTCAAAAACTATAATACAATAATTCGCGCCTCAGTATATATAGCGCAAATTTTCGAATTCCTACCTCGTCTCTTATAATGTAATATAGCTATAGATATTTATTAAGCGCGAAAACCCAATAATCATCAGCGAAGAGTATATATTATATACACACGCGTTTAGAAAGCCGGAGCTGTCTACGTGATATCCACTCCTATCATCCTCAGAGCTTAATCCAATTGATTTGCTGGTAACACAGCCCGGAGGGGGATAGACGCGCTCACATACAAATCTGTCGGGATATATATATATACTACAGTACTATATAATAATTTCGTTATAATATATATAATACTTGTGCCTGGCAGTGAGACCCCTGTCGGTGAAGATTCTGGCGAAGCCTGTACGGATGGAGGCAGACAAGGAGTACAGGATCGACTGCGAGACTGAGGGATCGCATCCTAGGGCGAACATCACGTGGCACGAGGGTCAAGCTCCGTTCACGAATGGACGGGTCAGTATTATTATTATTATTGTATAGAATTTGTGCTGCAACTCGCTAATGACGTATGAATGGGATACACGAGTTGTGTGTATGTGACAGTAGGGAGAGAATCGACGTTTTGTTTGAAAAAGTTTTGTCGCACAAAGCGTCGTCGAATTTCCGTCGCTTGAGATGTATTACCTATATTGCTGGAGCTTCGAAGGGGAGATCGAGTTATCCGTTGTTTGTTTCGCATGATGAATAATGAACGTCGCAAAATGATGTATACAATTTCTTGGATAATTTGCGTACGCATTGTTATATTCGTCTACCATCGACGTTTCTGAGAAATAAATCTATTCGTAGAAATCGCGTGTACGTTGACATACTTTTCGAGCTTTCAGAGATACGCATCTGTGCTTATAACGAAGTCAAATTAATTTCGGTGATAATGAACGACGCGCTTCACACCTCCTTTGTGAACTATTGTATAGAATACATCATATGATATAACATCCATCAATATATCGTCTCCTACAAAACTAGCCTGCTTATTAGCAAACTTTCTACACCCATTTGCCAAAAGCTCGTTACACAGTAACAAATAAAAGAAATGCATACACACACACACACACGTAAAATCGAGTTGTAATTCTTAACTTCCGGAAGCGTTAAATTACTTTTAAAAGTTGATAACGATCTCGTTAGTATACACAACACGTTACACGAGAGTTTGCATTAAAAAAAAAAAAAAAACAATTAGTACACCTCCGCAATTAACCTTTCGACTGAGCAGCTGAGTAAATACAAGAGAAGCGATTAATAACTCGTTGGACTCATTGTTAAAAAAGGCGTATATAAGTATCGATTACGGCAGCTCACTCTCTTTCTCTCCAGAATGAACAATGACTCTTATTTAACCGTTCTCTTTCTCGTAATACACGACTTGTTATCGACCATTTGGCTTATGAAAATTTAACTCCTTTAAGTGCCACCGCGAGCGATATTATCGGCTGTAACGCTCTCACAAACTTCTCGAAGCTTACATAATTTTTCTTCACATGAATAACATTCGATATACACAATCGAAGTAGAAAAAAAAAATTTTTTTTTTTAATCCTGGTATACATATGCTATACATTGCACAATACCACACAATCAGCATTCAACTGCTGCACACAGTACTAAATGCCCGCTAATTCCCCGGCCGTCTTCGCCCCTTTCAGGCTACTCTCCGCGAGCAATCAAGCCCACGATAATCGTCCCTAAGTCCCTGGGATTACGCGACTACCCCCTCTGGAGTGTATAGCAGCACAAAGAACCTCTAGAGTATATATAGAGCTATAACAGTGTATGTGTGTATATAGATATAAAAAAGGCTACTTGTATACCACAGGTGACTGACGCTCGCGGGGACGACTCCAAGATGCTGGTCCAGAGTACGCTGACGTTCTCGCCGACGCCGGACGATCACGGAAAGATCCTCAAGTGTCGAGGACAGAATCCGGCTCTGAAATCTGCCTTCCTCGAGGACTCCTTCACCATGAACGTCGTCTGTGAGTAATACGTATAATCCCTCTCTCTCTCAGCACACACATCGAGAGCGCTATATCTTGCATCATCATCAGCCCCTTTGTTTGAGTGTGTGTGTGTGTATAGAGGGAGGTTTTTTTCCGCCGACGCAGCGAGAAAAAGAGTCTTAATTTTACGAGTAGTAGAGGTATATGTTTAGGGGCTGATCGGACGCAAAGGACGTGTAATGTTTCCAAGAGAGCTGTATATACTGTCTAGAGAGAGGAAAAAAAAGTAGCGTATTGTAGCGCGCGAAACTTTTCCGGGCCAAATTCAAAAGCGAGCGCGCGGGGATCGTTTACACGTACCTATAATATACAGCGTGATGAGGGACAAACAAGAAACTTTTTTCGCGCGGCGCAAGCTTGTAATGGCAGTAGCAAGGGTATAGTGTGTGTAATAATCCCTTGCACTCTCGAGTCGAGTCATATATAAGTATATACACCGCTTGGGTGTGTGTGTGTGTTCGCAGTCCCGCCGATGGTGCAGCTAAAGCTGGGCAGTACCTTGAAAGCCGAGAACATCAAGGAGGGCGACGACGTCTACTTCGAGTGCCAAGTACGCGCCAATCCCGAGCACCACAAGATCACTTGGCGACACAATGTGAGTCTTAATTGCCCCCCTCTTTTACTCTTTTGTATATATGTATAGAATAGCCGTGTGTGTCTGTGTGTGTGTATACCTATTCGCTGCTGGTTACAGGGCTGACCTTTATTTTGCACTTCTCGCTTTTTGTTTGCGGCGGTTCTTTTTTTCTCACACTTGCGTGTGTTTGTTTGTCTTCGCTTCTATAGAGCAAATTGTTTATTATTTTTTCAGTCGACTGTATGTATATATCCCTCGACAGCTGAAAATCGAGAAAAAAACAGAGACACCAGAGAGATTTCGTTTGAATTTTCAAAAGCTTTGTGCGCGGTTGTAAAATGCACGTGTTTTTCGCGATGTTTCGAACAGGTGTCGAGTTGAAATCCAAAACTATATATAACGCCAGTATTTTATATATATATTTTTTTTCGCCGAGAAATATAAATCGGATTCGTCGTTTCAAAAATACAAACGCGGGAGGCTGTTATTTGCATTGATTTATTTAGATGCATTTACATATATTTATAGATAAATTTCCCGGTATTATATTGGCACGTGCACATGATATAGTTCCAGGAAGCGTCTTTCCATAAAACACAAATTCGTGTCATTTCGATGAATTTCATTTCACAGAATCATGCTTCAGCCGCGTCAATAATACATTTTACATAATCACTTAATAATACACTTATATACAAGCACACACACACACACATACATCCCACTAAACCTCTATACAACACAGTATAGAAACCCCCGGGATTACATTCCTCAAAATCTCGTCTCCTCTACACGCACGTATACGCGCGCATATCCAGCACATCCTAAGTGCAGTAGTATTAGTGTATATAGATACACATCCCTCTCGCGACGTCAAAAATCCGATTTTGATGACATCGCGCGCGCTCCCTTCCTAAAAATAAAAACCGAATTTCCACAGAGACGTACATATACATACATCAAAGCCCGGCGTATAGCAGACCCTCTATAAATACCTACACCCTGCTCTCTCTCTCTCTCTCTCGGCTCGAGATTGAAATTCATCGTCTCTCTCTGTCGTTGAAAAAAAAAGCGCTGGATCAGACTGAAAAAAAATATACGCCTACACAACCAGCATTTATATATCCATGATGTGAAATATATATATATAAAAATGTGTGACACGGCGTTCTATGTGTGTCTCTCTTCTGTTCCCGCAGGGCGACGTACTGATGCAGAACTACTCGGCCGGAATAATAATGAGCACGCAGAGCTTGGTGCTGCAACGGATCGAGCGCAAGAACGCCGGAAATTACACGTGCCTCGCCAGCAACGAACGGGGCGAGACTACAAGCCCGACCGTCGCCCTTCGAGTCCAGTGTAAGTGACGACGACGACGACGACCGCGTCTACTCTCATCAAAGGCCAATCATTTTTTTTCTTCCCTTCTTTCCTCTATATATACACCTCGACCATCGATCATTTCTTTTGCTGTATAGCTTGTCGGCGAGCTTTTTTCAGACGCTAACTGACTTGGTTTTCCGCGACTGCTGCGCCTTCTTTCTTTATTTATTTTTTTTTTTTGTTACGCGTGAATAATGTCGGGGGAAACGCGTGGGTGGAACATTCCGTGATCGAGATGTGTGAGTTGATGTAAGCTGTCTTTTTTTCTTGTGTGTGTTGAAGACTGAAAGATGACTGAGAGGTTTTGTTAAAAATTTGCGGCAACTTTTTACTTAGTCTGATGTCTGATGACTGAAAAAAGTGGACTAGAATGTATGAATAAAAATATACGACAGTTTGTACAGAGCGCGAATAGATTTTCTGTCGAAATTTAAGAAAAAGTATATAAGTAGCGAGTCTATCCAGCCGAATGAAACATTTATTTTCCTATATATAATGTACACTATACTTTTTTTGCGAAAACGAGAGCAAACACAGCCGCGCGCGCACGCGCAAGCTTATTAATTACGCTTCGATAAATTATTTCTCCTTCCATCACCGATGCCGTGCTACGGTCAGCGGTTGGTGAATAATGATAGAACTCAGAATTAGATTCCTTCGCGATGCTTTATGTGTGTATATATAATTAATAGATATACGACGCGAGAGCCTTGCGTTTTTCTCACGCTCATTATTGTATATATATAATACATCGTGATTTATTTCCGCGACGCCGTTGGGCGACATAATCGTTGAGGAATAAAAATAAATTGTATACACGTTTATAGTGAGTGAGCTATTTTCCGCCGTAATTGATCGCGGTGAATGACGGGAGAGTTTACGTTACATGTATACCGGTATATAGCGTCGTTAAACGAGAGAGTCGCGGCGTAAAAATCATTTCCTCCTTCGTAATTCAGCTATGCTATTATGTGTATATATAGTTATTATGATTTTGCGCATACAAACTCGCGCGAAACAGTTTGAATTTTTAATTGCGAAGCTTATTTGCATAATGATTAAATTAGCCGGGGCTGAAAGAATTATTCGCTCGTGTGTGCTGTAGGTGTGTGCGATGCGTTAAATTAAGTGAATCGACAAAACGTTCTCGTTTCATTTTACATTGCAATTAACGAATATATATACGTTGCATGCGTTTCGGCGTCTAGACTGATTTTAAAAATTCAAATGGATTATTTCGTTAAAAAATTTAGGTTAAAAGTTCATTATGTAGTAGGCTATACGTGTATAATGCAATTAAAACGCATCGAAGCTACGTGTTATACGTTAACGGAATTAAACAATACGTGGAATGCATTCAAACGCTCGGCATCAGAATTAAACAAAAATAGAACCTTCGCTCCTTTCATTACATCAAAATTATCTTTCATACCATTTTCACATTAAAAAAAAAATTCTCTCTAACTCCAACAGACGCCCCGATCTGCAAGAACAAAGAAGTAACGATAATCGGCGCTTCGCTCGAGGAATCAGTCCGAGTTCGTTGCGAGGTCGAAGCCGATCCAGGCGAGGTCGACTTCGTCTGGGAGTTCAACTACAGCGGCGAGAATTTCGAGGTCGCACCGGCCAAGTTCGACGGTAACAACGGTACCCTCAGCGAACTCGTCTACACCCCCATGTCCGAGCGCGACTATGGAACGCTCACCTGCTGGGGTAGCAACCCCATAGGCAAACAAGCTGCTCCGTGTGTCTACCAGATCATCCCTGCTGTAAAACCTAGTCCTCTGAGCAACTGCACTGCCAAAAGTGCGCTTAATCAGACTATCGAGGTACTCGAGGTCGAGTGCGTTGCTGGATACGATGGTGGACTCAGGTTCGTTTTTTTTTTTTACGATATTTAAACCGTAAGTTGATAAGCGATGGTTGAATCAGACGCGATCGACAAACACACATTCTTGAACGGAATGCTTAAAGAAACGCCGATGTTACATTAATATTCAGCGTACGTCCGAGCGTTTGAATAGAAAACTTGGATCGATATACGTATGTAACACTCTCATACCTCTTCAGGCAAGAATTCCGACTGGAAGTGTACGAGGTATCAACCGACAAACTTCGTCTGAATGTATCCAGCGTGACGAGCGAAGCTCCGGTCTTCCGGATACCCATAAGCGAGTTGTTACCCACAACGTTGTTCTATCTGGTCACTTACGCGGCCAACGCAAAAGGTCGCAGTGAGGTATCTCAACTCGAGGACATTATGCTCGGCGACTCGGAGAAACACACGGGTAAGTGCAGCAGCACACAACACGACGACACTTGAGACGGAGAAGTAGTATGTATATATACATATAGTCGTCGGCGCTGGTTACATTTTAGTTGAGAGACTCTTTTGGAGACTGATGTGATGAGGCTTCCGCGTGTGTATATGCGAGAGGGCCGACTTTTCGTAATTACGCTGTTTGACCCCGCGGATTATCTTTTGAGACTTGTGTGTTGGTAGGAGGACGCTCTCGGGGTTGAGACGAAAATTCGTTTAGCTTTTTGTATGTCGGATTATAATTTTTTTCGAGAGTAGAGAGCGAACTTTTAGCTGACGATGGACCTACTGCGAGTTTGAGAGTAATATTCTATTATTTTATTAAAAAATTCTTTTGTATTTACATTTGACTTTAATTTTGCTGTTTGGGCGAATATTAATCTGAAGCAGCTTTACGCGGTAAACGCGTGTTTTTGGTTAAGGTATTAGCGGATTCCGGGAAATCTCTAAAATATTAACTAAATATAAACTAACTAAACGTAATGAGAGACTCCAGTAGGATAAACCCTCCATTATGCTCGTATTCAAAAGCCTTTGAAATATTGAAATAAACCGGAATAATAGGAATTGAAAAGGAACTGATGAATTTGCGATCACTTATATATAGCTATAATACATTATGCATCTCAAACAGCGCCGGTATATTATATCAATACTTCAATAATTCAATAACATCGAATTTCAATTATATAACAATTCTTATGAATAACTAACTATACTACAATAATCGATAAAAACACGAGACAGAGTATATACCTATCTAAGAAAAGCCAAGTGTTATATCGCAGGAAAATAGAATTAAGAAGTCGACCTATCGCCTCTTAACATTACAGATAGCTCGATGAGCATGGTTCCTCTGATCCTACTACTGGTGGGTTGTCTGATGGCCCTCGGGATCACGATAGTCTCGGTGATGCTGATGATGTACCGCCGACGCGGCAGCACCTCACCCGTCCACATCGAGCCCTACATGAAGCAGCCCATCATCACGCCTCCTGACTCGCGTAACAATTCGATGCTCGACGTCACCCACGGCGATCACACCTACTTCGTCGAGTATACCCTCAAACAGGTCACCGACTACGCCCTCAACAATCAACCCGATATCATCCAGTCGCCCCAAGGTACGCGTCTATTAGGTACCATCAACATTCTTTCTTACTATGAATATACTTATTTCTTATTTAGTATGTCTATTCTTATTTATATTCTTTTTATGATATTACTATCGTGCGTTCGAGGTTCAACAGTTTTCGATTTTCCAATGGTATTTTAAATTGTAAATTATTTGAGTTATGTTATATAGTGAATTATATAATACAAGATTTACTCTTCGATTTTTCGACGAGAAAAGGATTTAATCATGTTTCAAATCGTCTGTATCGTGTTTTTGAGATTTCACAATTATTTTGTAAAAAATAGACTTATATCGGGCATGCCCCGACTTCTCTCGTTTCAGTGTGATAACGCCTGTTTTAAGATACAATTTTTTGAAATTGATGACACAGATTCCATGAAATTTACATACTTATACTTAACACACGACCTGTAAATTTGTATACAGACCAAGAGAAAATGAAACGCGAGCCGCAGCTGTTCTTACCCGTCAGACCGGACACGCTCTTCGCTCCGTACGACATTCACAAACAGGGCCTCCAAACGAATCGATGTAGTGTAAGTACAGCCCTAAATTCCACCTATGTAATACCTATCGTTTATATACAAAATACTGAGCCTTCAATTTCAACCCACAGCTGAATCCATTTTCCGCGAAATCGTGGGAGCCGATAAGCTTCAAAGCGGACCGCAACCTCATGAAAGAAATCATCATCGCCAACTCCATACCCGGGCCCGAGAGCTGCGTGTAAAACACGACGCACACCGGCTAATTTTCCGGAGAAAAGCGAACAATCCAAGGCCTATCTATCACAGCATCGACTCGCATAATGCAAGAGCCTCCTGCATACACGAGGTGAAACATATCACATCACGAAACGAAAAAGCGCGAGGATCGCACGTGTCACAAAAACATAATCTTCGACGATATAAGCCAACGCGAATTTATATCGGCGAACGAAAAAGAGAATGAAAAAAAAACTTAGCGAATATAAATAAACGATTAATTATTAATGACGAGAGCGAATGTGCGTGTGTTAGAGACTGAGCGAGAGAAGAGTGCGGGTTATATATGCGAGGTGCGAATATTCCTCCTTCAAAAGGAGGCGACTCTTATACACGTAAATACACTTATACGCATTACATTAAAAAATACACAAGAACATCATCATCCGAGGAGAGGCGAGTGACTGAAGCGAAATGTACGCTCTGCGGCGTTTTTCACGGACACGTACACACATATACACGCGATATTTATTATAAAAGAGGATGAAAAAAACGAAAAATAAAGCTAAAAAAATGTAACGAAACGTCGAGGACGTATAAACGCGCGTTCTTCGACGGGCAAGCGCTACACACACACACTCCGAGTTTTATATTTTCTGTCAAGTCTCTCGATGAAGCAATCCATTTATTATTATCATTGTTTTTGTCCTCGAAGGCGCACTCGGACTCGACATTTAGAACAAATAAGTATATAACGAAGACTTGTATGCGATGGGGTGTATACCGCTTTCACGTGCGGTAACTCCATCGACAAATTATGAACTGCAATATCGTGAAAATATGTATACATTTTAATTTGCATTGTTTGGTCGATTCTTTGACGGGCCGACAAAATGTACGATGAATTTGTATACTCGCATGCTCTGGATTCTTTTGGATCGAGTTCGATGTAGAGCTATCCCTCTTTTTCGTTTTATGAATAAAGTGAAAGTCATATACATATATAATAGTAGTGACATTTTTTTTTTCGTAGTTCGCTCTCGTTTCACTGATGTCGAAATACTATATTATGTAGTACGCACAGAATACACTCTGAAAACTAAATGTGAGATAGATGTGGATACGTTCCTAAGTTCGTTTTTTATTGAACGCACACAATCATTTTTCTATAAACGTTTACTCTGCAGCGCCCGTCAAAGGATCGAGATTTTGTTTCCTCAAGTTTTATTCTTGCAGCTCTGAAGAAGATATTTCTGACGTAACGTGAAATTTTATTATGAAGTGTGAAAAACCAATTTTTTGTAAAGAAAAAGTGTATAAAGCGTAAAAAATTGTGAATAAATGTTCATTAAGACAGCTTTACTATAAAACTTTGGCGCGTTTTTTATTCACTCATCCAAGATAACTATAATTAAATTAGCAATAATGAGAGACAGCGTGAAACATTATTTATTACGAGCACAATGCTGTGATAAAAATCACAGTTTTTAATTGATCTTGAATTTAAAGTCAATAAGGTTCATAAGCTTATTCCTAAACAACTATAGGACATCGCTTCGAGCAAAAACTCGGCACGCAAAATCGCCCGTTACATGCATAAAAAATCCAGAAAAGTACCGCTATTGACAACAAAATGTATAAAGGCCATTTCAACCATTGATAAGAGAATATCTTCTCTTCGCGGAGTCCGCGAAGAGGATTTCTGAATGTTTGATATCTTGAACTCCCCAGGATTGGATCGCTGTTTATTGTTGTATCTCGGCTCCGAGATTCTTTCGCCTCTCGTTTTTCTCGTCTCGGCATACTTTGATCGGCAACATCATTTTGGTTTGTGCTATTATCCCGTTCTGGTACATAATTCTACAAAAATGTAACTTTTTTTAAACAAAAATTCGTATTTAATTTTTGTCACAGAAGGGTATGAAAAAGGACTTTCTTATATAGACGTAATACAAAAGTTCGCTTGACATGCCACAGTAAAAAAGTGCATTTTTCAATACCCTTCAGCGTTTATTTACTTGACTGTTTCTCGATGATATTTGATCGCGTATTAATTTCAACACTTTGCACTTTTGGTGTAGAAACTCTTGGATAAAATCACTGACGTTGCTCAGAGATACAGAGGGAAGTAGGTTTTCGCAATTACTGTGGTTATCAATTTCCGAGGAGTCGTCACTGCATAAGCATTCATCGGAGGTCATAATATTTTTCTAATTATTAAATTTGTAAACATGATTTGAGTAATTTGTATTCAAAGCTTGGCACACATAAACTCTGAACATGGTAAAAATAACTGAATCATTTTTTGGGTAATAATCTGATAACTTCAAGTTGTACGTCTTATTGAGCAAATGACTTGAAAGAAATAAAATTAAAAAAAAAAATTGCAAAGTTGATAAATTAAAAAGTTTAAAGCTAAAAATGAAATATCTAACGCTTTGGAAAAACTTTTCAAGCAGTTCCACACATTTTTCAAAAATAAATAAAAATTGCTTTCCAAAAAAATTACCGTTAAATTCTTGCAAATGTCCTAATCCACATCCATGTGGCGAAGTCATGCATACATGGTACAAGTATAAATTTTTTAACAATAAAAAATCTACTGAAAACCCAAAGAAATACGTTCCGGTCGAAGATGATCCTGACTGTGCTTGGTGTAAGAGAAAAAAATGAAGACTTGTTTGAATCAAGGTAAAAATATATTTAATCATTATTTTGATAACATCAAAATTTGATACACCATACCTTAGTTTATTTCACTTTCCAGTTTATCTCACATATTGACTTTAACATTCACACAACATTCAATTAATATATCTAAGTTAAAATTTAAAATACGAAGCAGGGCTATCAATTTTCTAGTTGACTCTTGGCTTCCTTTCTGGAGGTGGTTTCATGCCTTGCTTTTCAGTCTGATTTTCTTGCTTAACTTGTACTGCTGAAAAATAAAAGCAATTTTAATTGCTACTCAAATTTTTAATATCGGCTTTAAATGTAGTACTTACTAGGTTCAGTAACAGCTTGAACAGGTTTTGGAACTGGGAGAGGATATTTTCTCGTTAATTCTCCTAGTAGCATGTCAACTCTCTGACGTTGAAACAGTGTACTAGGCTCTTCTCTCACAGGGGTTTCCTTCTTAGCTGCTGCAGTCTTGCCATTTTTGAAGTCCCAAGAGTATCCTTTACTAGGATGATATCTGGAGCATGCACTCGCTTCTTCGAATGCAGATTGCAAATGATGTACTGAGGATAACTGAAATGAAAAATATTTAAAAAATGAATTCAAGAATTCATATGGTACTATCAACAGGTAAGTCATACTCACTAATCTAGAATTAACTACTGATGCCAGATCTGGAGCTTGATAAACAACTCCTGCAATTATGTAGTAATCAGCCATCGGAGTTGCCTGAGTGGGACTATGACGATGCTGCTTACGGATCACATAAAGAATTGGCTCTTGAACGTGTAAAAGTATATACTCTAAACCTGTCATATTCCTGTAAAAAGATGCCTCATTCTAATTTCACATTTTGCATTTTGCAGACAACTAAAAATATAGTACACAGAAACTTACATAAGCTGCTCAGGGTTGAGCCGCTGCATTTTAACAACCTCATTGTTACATGTTCTGTCGTAAAAGGGATTTGACCTCTCAGAAAAATAGTCCATTATGTTGCTCGGATTGAGCATCGGTATCCAAGCACTGTCATGCCAAGAAAGTCCCAAGGGATTTTCTAACAAACATTCAAAAAATTATTTTAAAAAACTGACAAGCATAGTCGAATACGTATCATTAAAAAAACACAGAACAACAAATCATTTCCTTAAAAATAAAGCCTAACTGTTGATCCATCTCAAGAGTATTGAGGTTATCCTCCAAACGGACCACCAGCAAGCCTGGATAACACCAAAAAACATCTGACAAAAAATCCAAATTTCACATACCTGGCACAGGTAGTCGTCCCGGAATCATCTCAACGGGCTGTTCTTAACGCTAGTCTCAAAAAAAATCAGCAACAGCACTTTTCCATTCCATCAGCATCCGCACCGCAAGAAGACTGCAACCTGACTGCAACGTAAACACTCGCTCTCGTGCATCGGCGTGTAAACAACGCGGCGGCGACTGACAGTAGCGCTCCACCCTCCGTGCGGCCGGAGCAAAAACGAGACCACGCCGCCGTGTGTATATTTCGGCATATTTCCCGTGGGAGTTTCCAGGTACGGGCCAAATACCTACTACTCTGCTGTGTCGTAGCGGAGATCGTGTTACGAATGAAGAAGTACAGATTCGTCGCCGAGACGATAGCAGCAGCCGAGAAGAGGAGTCGCGCGTCGGTGGCCTACTACAATTCCAGAATTCCATAACAATCGCTGCCGCGGTCGAGACGTTGCTGCGCTCGGTTTTTATTCTAAGATGACGCCACCCAAGGCTACGAGGTAAAGAATTTAACACACACTCTTCTCTCATCGCGGTGATAAGACGGATTTCCTTTTAATGATCTTGAAATTGGAAAAATTATTAGCAAAATTAGTAGATGCACAGCTGCGCTCTGACGTATAAATAAGTGGCATATAGAGACAGTAGGTATAGTTATAGTAGCCTGCACTGATGGTTATAGAACAGCTATCCATATTAATAGAATATATAACAGTGAGATTTATTGGTGTAGAGACGCTATTAATAAGCTAGTAGAGCTTGAATTCATACGCTTATCCGGACGAAATTCAAATTCGAATGGGTACTATATATAGGTATACATCAAAACGTTCCGCGCGATTGCTGTTAACATCGCGTGCGCGAAAAGGAATAGATAGAGCGCCAGATGACGAAAAATAAAAAAAAAGGATGCCTAATTGTTGAAACCTTTCTCTGTCGTCTGCTCGTGCTCCGATATGACTGTACAGTATACGTATTATTACCGCACTATATATAATATATGCCTCTCGAGTTTGTGACGTCTCCTAAAAATAGCTGGCAGCTCTGGCCGATATCTATATATGCGCAAATATATGTCCGTATAATAACTTCCTAGTCTTCAAACTCTTTAAATCGTCGCTGCACGTGCGCGCGATGCAGCATAAGTATCAGAGACGTTGGCGCTAGGAGCGCGTGTAGCATCAGAGAATATGCGCGATTTAAATAGCCTGTCAATATGAAGATGATAAAGTCGAATATGTGTGGCACTTTTTTAATAATATACACCGGCAAGGCGAGCTGCCCATCCCCCAGGGGCATTCGCGGTCCGGGCGCCTCGTCGTGCGCACAACTTTATATTTCACGGTCGAATCATGATTTTAAGTATAGTTTTTGATTGACAGAGAGACTGTCAAACGCAAAGCTCTAAATGCCAAAGTCAAAGCAAAAGCAAAAGCAACACCAGAGCCTTTCGGCTTATGTGAAATGGCTCGAGAACCAAGTTCGCTCCTTTCGCAAAGCTAATATTCTACTATGTAGGTCCCTGTAAGTCTTGAAATCTTCCTGTGTTTTTATTATTTACTGTTATAATATAGGTTTGTCTTTCCTTCTTTTACCATCTCCTGCCTCCAACGATTGAACCATAATTAGTTATATCCCCAAGAATGATTAGATTTTAACACTAGAAGTACGCATCAATGTTTTATCTGTCTCTTTTTTATACACACTTCTCCCTTTGTAATTAATCGAGCGATTGTTTTTCAACGTACTAAAATTATGTTGATAGATTTTGCAACTACTCCCAGTAGCTCTGAAGTGCAAGTCAACTTCTTAGATGTGCCCTCAGTGTTAAATTTAGAAAGTGTGTACTTCTAGGGTTTTGCATATTGATTGAATGAATTTGTAGATTTGATTGTGTTTTGAATTACCTGCTTTTTCAGAGATCTTATGAAAGATCCCCGCTATAATTTAGTTCCACTTCACAAGCGGCCTGATTTACTACAACAATGCTGCAAGCTGCTAAACTCTGAATGGAAACGGAGCGAAACTGCACGGTATGTTAGTGAGAAAGGTAAAATTTGCTCGAGCATTCTAACTTTTTTTTTCCAGTTTATTTTGCTTCCATGCATTCTTTCATTGCGTCACGCACTCTGCACATCTGCATATACTTCTTCATGCTTTGCCTCACATCGATCAAGAAATCTCATTCATTTATTATTTTTTAAAAGTAAGAAGGTAATTTTTATAAACCAGAAGTAACTATTATTAATTCGTTACGTTTTATCCACAGATTGAAGAGCCTCATCATGTCCTGTGATATGCTTCCTGCATGCCTTTTACTAATATTTAATAATGATGTTCTGGGTCACTGCAAAGTTTCACTGGTAAACAGCACAATTGACAGTGTAATCATAGAATCATGTAAGGAAATTTCGTTATAACGTTATAATTAAAATATAATATTGTTTTTAATAAGTTATGTGTTCTTTCAGTTGTGATTGATCCTGCCTACAGAGCTAAAGGATATGGATCTTTATTTTTAGGATCTATAGAAGAGTACTTGGTTGATAAATATGAGATTAAAAATATTTACCTGATGACCAAAGGCCAAGAAGGGTTTTATTTGAAAAATGGGTACACTGTCTGTGAACCATCGGAACAATTAAACAACCGATACAGAGATTTGGGTCCTGATCCATATGATAGTGGTGACGAGGATAATATTAAACCAAAAACAAAGAACGTGAATGAAAAAGATATTAAATCAACAGCAAAGGATAATCTAGACGACGTTTTTAAACAAAGAGAAAAGAATCTTCTTGGAACTGGTACTAAACCAAAAACCAAAAATTTTGTTGATAATACTAGTAAAATAAAAGATATAAAATTTATTGAAACTGGTACTATACCAAAAATGAGGAATATTTTTGAAAAAGATAGTAATCTAAAATCAAAGGACATCAAATCAACAGGACCTCCACCACCGCCAATGCCCAATCTTAAAAAAACATCGGTTCCAATCTGCCTTACAATTACTACACGCACTTTCATGAAGAAAACACTAGAAGCCTGATTAGCCATCGCCATAAGTATAAGTAAAAATACTATTTATTTATTTATTATTGTAAATACTTTAAAAAGATTTTTTTTTTCTTTTTTTTTAAAAATCACTCATAATATTTAGTCTCAACTTCATATGACCAATTCATGTATTTTTCAATAAAAAACTCTTATTTTTAAAGAGTATAATTATTATTCATATAAATATTTTACACTTTAATCCTAAATATATTCTTTGTAAAAACTGCATAATTGAAAAGTATAAAGAGATTGTGCGAGGCACATTGGTTAGCTATTATCAAATTGTAAGATAGTATTCTATGGATTTTTTGTTGCTATACCACAAACTTTCTGATGATGCTCAGATTGATCTAAACTTTTGACTAAAAATTCACCCAAATCGTGTTTGGAGACAATACGTCCTGGTGACTCATCATGTTTTATAACATATTCAGTGCTAGGCGACTCTAAAATTAAAAACATAAATTTATAGTTGAGAGAATAGTTTTAACAATTTTCTTTAGCTTACTGATAAAATGTTACCTGCTATATGAGGTGGGAAAACGGCAACCCATTTTAATCCACTCTCTTTTAGGAGATCAAACATTCTTTGGTGGTCTGCATTCAGATCTTTGAATATGGCAGGAACTTTCTCAGGTTCATAAAATAAAAATGCTAAAAATATAAAAACATTAATTATTTAATTATATGTTATTTTTTTTAATGGTGTATAGATATTCCAATTTTATTTACCTGATAAACATACAGACACTAGATCGACATTATGTTTCTTCATAGCATCAATAATGTTCTTCATACCCTCAGATAGAACGGTTGTTGGCTCTACACAAAAGTCAATACATAAATTTCATATATTGAAATGGTTTCTAATTTATGATTCAATAAAAATACATGCTCAAATCATTTCTGGTGCCAAGTACAACCACGACTCCATCCACACCAGATAAGGCTTGCGAAACTTCTTCAGCATTTGTCACATCACCAACAACAGCCTCAACTTTATCCCTAAGATGTTCAGGAATCTTCTTCTCATCTCTAACAAATACTCTGGTTTGAAAACCTATAAAAAAGAAACGTTGAAATGCTTTAAATTTTTTTTTTTTTATAAAAGTGAATCAATTGTATCTAAAATATATGACATATGATATTAAAAAAAACAAATCAAAGATTTGATTATGTAATAATAACGATAAATATTGTTACAATATCAAACGTTAATAGTATTAATAGTATAATATGTATTTCTTTATTGGAACAATGTCAAAATCAATGCATTAATCAATTTGATTTTTGACATGGAGAATATATTTTATTGGGAATAAAAAATGCACAATCTATACATTAGCTTATTCAAAGTGCTATTTAAGAAATATATTAAGTATTAATAAATTGAATAAACCACAAAAATCGAATAACTATAAAAAATATAAAACACTGAAAACAATATCGTTCATTTTATTTATAAAAATTATATGCAAATGTGACATAAATTAAACGTTCTAATATGAGATACAAATACTCAGTTTACTCGACATCAAAATCAAATATTAATCAACGTCAATTTCACTGAGCATTTTCGCGATTATTAATTAGTCTGCGAGTTGGCATTTCCGTTCACGCTTTTGATTGGCCTTTAGACAGACCGTAATTAATAAATTTTGCCGTTATAATCGCGACTATAAAAGTTATTTTTACCGTGAAAAATAATAGCTCAATTCAAAAGTATAGAAAATATAATACTTGAATAGAAAATACAATAGATTTATTCAAATACTCTTCTTATCAAACTATTTCAACAGTTGGAAAACTGTCGTTGCTTTTGAATTTATTACATCTTTATTTCTACCAAGCGAAATGTTTCTCAAATAAAACATTGTATTTTTGCACTAAACGCTTGTAAACTCTCGAAGAAAAGCAAAATACCTACAACAAAAGCCATATACATTTCCTTTTTTTTTTCATCAAAACGGAGCACAGTAACCTAAACCGGTCTACCAATGGAGCTCCTAATATACTCTGCGAAAGATATTCTCCAGCAACGGTAGGTAGCAACAGAATTCAATGAGAAATAAATGATTAATTAAATAAAAATATAAAAACCACTTACCCGACTTAACCGCGTGCTCGAGTGAGCACAAGCCGGTATTTCCCGTGGCGCCAAATATCACGATTTTCTTCATGTCAGCGTGCAGCGGCGTACGTGACTTTCTGCCCGCAGCTAAGGGAAACGCCAAACACTTGGCCTATTGCACAAGAATGACTCGTCGGCTTGATCGAGTGAATTAACTTATGCCCCCGTCCTCCCGAGTATGTGTCAACAATCGTGGAGTCTATTATCTTGGCGATCGCAACAAATCGCTTCTTTTACTTATCGAATGTATCGCCGGGCTTATACTGTGTGCGAATTTATGTGGTAGTGGGAGTGGGAGTGAGAGAGGAGAGACGACAGCTGGACGACCAACTTTTTTGCTCATGTTGTTTTTTATCTATAATAATAATAATGGATGGACTTTTGCGACGTTGCCGCGAGATTCGCGAGAATTTGAAAAATAGCCGCGCAATTTTCTAAGTGAATCTATTCTGTTATTAGGAATTAAATTAAACGCGAGTACTTAATTCAATTTTTATTGAAAAAATATCAATTGTTTTATTATTTTCAAAAATTGAATTTTTATTGTTCGTAAAATTTATCAGCATTATATTTCAGTAATGTTTATCTATTAAGAATAAATATAGCAATAAGTATATCTCAACTGTTTAGGCCACAGACTGGTAACGCCTTGCACGTACGCCACTGGGGGGCGCCACTAGAAACAGGCGTGTATACACCTTTAGTAAGTCCGTGCCGTCCGTGCCCGTGGGCCTGCGAGTTTAATGCGTCCTTTCCATGATATCTTTAATCTGTGAAAAGAAAATATAGTGGAAACCAGGCCTTTTTTAAATCTAGCTTATAATCCAGCTGACTGCGCGCGTGCAAGTATGTACTTGTTGAACACTATTAATTTGGTATAGGCTATATACTTTTAAAATCTGTGGTTGAGGTTAACAAATAACTATAGATAGTATCAATTTTATAACAAAAATGTTGTATTCTAACTTCAAGTTTAAATTCACAGTTCTTAATCTAAAATCACAAAGCAACGAACCAATCACATTCAAGAGGCTTCACAACATCCGGCTTAGCCTTCTCTCTTTCTTTCCGGCATCCCGAAATTCTTGGCGGGTCTTGCGACGCGCGCATGTGCACACTGTGTGTGCACATCACAAAACTGGAAATTTTGATTTGACGCTGACGCTACGATATTATAATAAGATCGTGCTTCTTGTATTAGGTATCATCGTTGGCAAAGTGCAATAATTTCGACTTTTTTGGATGTATCTTAAAAGATTGAGAATAGTAGAGTTTACTGTTTGTTTTTACTGAAAAATTTATTCACACTAAAAACAATGCCAGCTGGAGCAGTTCCTCAGCAGAACAAGCAAATGTGGAAAGGTCTCAAGAAACACATCATTGAGAGAAAAAAGCAAGGTGAAGATTCATTGTAGGTATTGACTTTGAGATATTTATGAATTTTTTACAATTGTAGAGCAAGAAGCTGCAGAGAAAGAGCGTCAGAAAAATAAGGTAGAATTGAAACTAAAAGAGCTAAAAGAGGGGCTTGCCACATTAGAGAGTGAAGTAGCAGAATTAAAAAATCAAAAGCATCAGTTATTTGTACAACTCAAGAAAGTTCTCCACGAGGAAGATAACAGAAGAAGACTCGTCAAAGAAACAACGTATAAAATTTGAATTCTATACATAAATTATACAAATTACTAAATGGCTTAAAAAATATTTCTTTCTCAGTATTAGTTCAGAACCTATGCCAATAAATGGTTACATCGACCCAGGTGCTGTTGTGCATCCACATCTATATCTGCCACTTCCTACAAGGAGTCCTCTATACAAAGTCACAGCAGCCACACCTCCTCATACATCGATGTCAAGTGTAAATATTGCAAAGCTTGTTGTTTTAGAACAAAAAGAAAAGAATTATATTTTAATAATTTTGTTTTATAGCAGGGACCGCTAAAGAGATCACGCAGTCCATCACCACCTCCTCCAGTATCATCATATCATCCTGGCTATGGTTATAAACCACCTCCATCAATAGCAAGTTACATTCCGACACCATCTAGTAAGTTTTGTGAACGAATTCTTATCTTATTCCACAAAATTTTTTGTTTATAAAATACATGATCTCCCTTTTTCTCAAGTTTTAATATATAAAAGTGGAAAAAAGTTATATAAAAAGTATCATAAAGTATTGTTATAATAATTACCAAATCTGATTTTGAAATTTGTTGATCGATCATGGTATAATAATTAGAATGATTAAATTATTTATGTTCATAGTTTGAAAGATTTTATATCTCATCCTGCGTGAAAATATTATATGAGATCTCATATGACTAAATTCATGCTGAGATCTACATGAGATCTCAGTACGAATTTCAGTCTACATGAGTTCTATACAAGATCTACATGAGATCTCATAATATTTTCACACGGAATCACTCTCAAAATACTAAAATTCTAGTAACAGTTATCCTTTCGCAACACACCTTCTAAAAAAATGTGTTCAAACTTGTGGGAAACGAAAACCGCTCATCAGAGCGATATGCAAAGTTCGGTATGGTGATGGATTAGATTTGTAGGAGAAACTAAAGGTAGACGGTTGTATTTTTACAGAATCCGAAGATGCTGCCAGGAGGTCTGGCGATGCCCGAGTTGTCCTGTGGAATAGTGAGTGACTCATCTCTCTGACTCGTAGTTTAGAAATCTATTTGCATACTATAAATTCTATATTACATTATTCTTTAATTGTGTTTGCACTCATCCATACATTGATTCATTACTTTTTTTCCTATCTACATTGATGATTTTTGGTATGACACATCAAAGGTTAAGGTAAAGATCACTATTGATATCGAGCAATGAGTTCATCTATTTTACTGTCAATGGCGATACATTGACGCCTATGTCACGAATTTTTCTGACACCCACAATAAACGTGCATTGTTCGGTTCTTGTTGCTTTAATTGCTTTTACGATGTTTCATTACAGAATCTCCAAATCAGTTCCCTGGATCCAGTTATTATGGACCAACTGCAGCTCAATATGACTTTGGACCGCCGCCTACATCGCAACCACTGCCACATGTATCTGAGCCAGGAAAACCTGTCTACCTGACCGCTACACGTGCTCCGCTACCCACTATCCAGACAAGTAAATAAAAAAATCTATGCTTCTTATTACATTGGCAATGAACGATAAATTAAGGACTTCATTCGTTGATTTAGCTCCATATACTGAAGACAAATTCTACCCACGACCAGGAAGTCATGTAGCGGTTCACGGAGGAGCCATACCGATCCAACAACCACCACAGGTATTTTTAATAATTTATATTTTGTGACTATGAATGAATTGACAGCCAACATCGTTACCTGTTAGTATTGTTTTGAAAAAATTCTAATGAAGTAATGTTCTAGAAATGTAATCAAATGTTTGGCTCGATCTCTTATAGTTGTTCTTGTAATTATAATAATAGCTCGTACACACATACATTTAAAAAAGTCAAGTGTCGATCGAAAAGATTAAACACAAACTTTATGAAAATCTATTTCGATAAACAACTTGATCTATAAGTACATAGAAATAGCTACACCGAAACATTGTGCATGCAACTGGAAAGCTGCCAATTATTCAGTAATATTTAACTACGGTACGAATAAACAATATATAACGCTTTGATTTATAGGGCGCCAAAACTGGCGGTATCACGACGGGCTATCCAGTCAGAGCTCCTCAGCCACCACAAGGACCGTATCCGCCACCGCCACCGGGCACCTACGTCAGTGTGACCGGTGCCAATGTACCTGGACGACTGCTCTACACGCAACCACAACCGCGCTACCTGCAACGCGAATAATAAGATACTTTGGGCGTGAGAGGATTACTTTTATATCGACTGCAATAAATAAATAAACAAACAAACAAACACATACACATGTTTAGCTTTAAGGTCCTTCGAGCGTATGGCTATAGTCAACTTTAATATATATATGTATATATACGTATTCTTCCTGCCATAGTAACGCAAACAGATATGTCGCGCTCGACATCGTGCGAAATATATCATTTTTAAATTATTTTTTGTGAGTGATTTAGCTTACGGAAGCATCCCAGCTCGCTTCCGCGCGCAAAGCGTTTATTAAACATCATATATTTTTTTCAAGATCCTAGGTGCAACATTTTTTTAAAAGTTCTTCGCAAAGAGACGGACGATTTCCTCGTTTACTATATTTATAAAAGTTGACTATACGCTCGGGGGCCCTTCAGCTTGTAACATTCGTTGTAAGCTCGATGTAAAGTTTAATTATGACAGGAGACAAATAGAACGAAGTATTATGACTTTTTAACGACTTTATTTCGTTTGTACACTGTTTAATAATGGATAACGAAAAATTAATGAGTTTTTTACAACCAAAAGTTTTTTTTCATTATCACCACTTTTTGATTGCATGAATTCAAAAGCAACTTAGTCACTAAAATAAACGCTTTGGTTTTTTCTTAGAAATGGGCCTATAATAATAATAATAATCATCATCATGATTAAGTCAGAGCTATTAAACTTAAAATCTATAATGGTTTAATATCAAAAATATTAGCTATGATAATTGTTTTCATTAAAGCATTATTTAAACTAATGCTTAATCAAAATAGTAATTCGTAGTGCTTTACAATATCTTGACAAAATTAATTAATTCTAGTAATATTCTGAAAGTTTGACACCTAAACTCTTTTCTTTATCTTTGTGTGCATTCATGAATAAATGGATTCTGAGGGCTTCCCGACCGTAAATTTCTTTATCGCATAATTCACAATATATGTAGATATTTTCTTGCAACTTTGGGTCACTGAAAAAATAATTAGATGGTTAAAATTAAAATAGATATAGTTTTTTTTACTTATATATGTTACGAATGTTAGAATGTATACTTACGAAATTGCTAATGAACGTAACTCGTGCACATGCTTAGCCATTTTCTCAACATTTTCATCACACTCTTCCAGTTGAAGCGCACAATGTAATGGAAACACGCTGTCCTCCTTTATAACTGCTTTTGTTGGATGTAAAAATAAGGCATCATTGTATAGACCCCATCTGTTAAAGTTCAGAAGCTTCTCTGGTTTTAGATCTTTTACAGGTCGGTCAGTCAACTTTTTCAAGAACTCGATCACTTTTCTTTGGCATTTTATAGCGTCTTCGCTGGTGTTATCGTCAGGTTCGCTACCTTTCACGCAGATTCCCATATTCATCCAGTGACGCAGCCTGTTGACCTACACAGGAAAAATGATTGAGAATTGAGAAATGAGAGAGAACATTCAAAAAACACACACATATATATATAATTTATACTTACGTTCTGCATGTCTTCAATGCTCATTTCGGTGTCAAAATATACTTCCATATCATGTTCGGGCAACAAAGCTGCGCCATTTCTGGGATTATATCCTAATCCGCATAAGGCACCAATGTAGTGAGAACCAGACAAGCTTCTTCTGAGTTCGATCTTTGGTGAAAAGATTAAAGATATAATGGCTGTCAGACCAGCAATGTTTGGCATTAGCGTAGTATTTCGTAGTGTCAAACAGGTTCCAGATGTATTTTGACTCACTACAGAAGCGACTAGAAGACGGTCATGTGGATCCTCTGGGTCCGTATCTACTAAAATGGAATTCACAGAGAGGTTGTCTATGTTAACTTTCTTCGTAGCCGTAACTGTTGCGAGACTCGACAAATTAATTTCTAAAGGCGAAAAAGGACCCTTTAAATATACCAGTGATCGACAATCTGTTATTGACGGAGGATCTGGATAAACGCTGGTCAAGAAAGTCTTATCGTATTGCAAATACTCGAGATACTCTCGGTGTTCCGGTGAATACTCGGTTGATTCTCGCAGCTTATGATTGTAGTTGGATAAGTAATGCTCTTCAATTGGATCAGCTAAGCCCTCTTTGATTAGTAAATCGTTCAAGTTGACTGAATCTTCCGGGATCTGGCTATTCGTACATGTCAGTCGTAGTGAGACAACGCTGTCGACAACAGAATAAACGTTGCCGAAAACATTGTAAGGTAGGCTCGTGTACTCGTAGAATACTTTCCCTGCCTTTTCGGACCACATGCCTCGTGCATCTTGCCTTGTTGAGGGTGCAATGCCTGTTAGGGTACATTCGAAAGCCAAAGCTCTCATGTTATAAACTTCGTGGTCAGTCTTAATCGTTCTGAGATCAGCGACTCGAACGTTTCCTCTATAGCCGCAATCGATGTAAAAGACGTTTGCAACGTCTTGGCCTTTTAATTTGTAGTAACTTTCGATGATAACACGGTACATCTTCTTGTTTCTCCATTTAGCTGCTACGAGAGACCCGATTTTCGGATTTGATTCAAAGGGTTGAAGAGTTATGTTTTTAGGATCGTTCAGGAAGTTATCGATCTTGTTCAGACTCATCCACGTGTCGTTATCATCTACTCGTCCCCAGAATTTATTTGGATGTTCAAAATGAATTACCCTTAAAGGAATGATAGAAATATCCAAGGAAGGTAGAAGTGGAAGTGTTTTTGGCAAAAACTTTTTTATCCTTTTAAAGTTATCACTACTGTAAAACATGGCACAGGTATTCGTCGTCAGCTTTAATTCATCCGCTAACTGTTGAAAGAAAAATTTCAGCAGTAAATAAAAGATTTAAGTAATTATATAAATCGATGACTTACTTTCTTAGCTGACTTCAAATCCATAACGTTAAGCTCAAATTGAGTTCTCAATTTCCTCAACTTCAAGGCCTTGTAAACGGATAGCGAGACTTTTCCGGGAATCTTCGCAATTTTTTCCTTGTCGTCGTGGTACGCCCGGTCGTCATTAAACATAAGATAGATTCGGTGAGATCCATCGAACTCAACGACCGTCTTATCGTAAGCCGGCACCACACCTTTGAAGATTTCCTGTATACGCTTGGCGTATAATCTACCGGGATGGTCGGGGTTCCAGCCCTGCAGGAAAACTGTGCGTGTTGGATCGAGACCTCCAAGCGCTTTAGCGCCCTGCGTGTCATCTATATTTATTCCAGAAGTATTATTCCTTATGAAATAGTTAGGGTAGAAAGCTCCAGCGATGACGATCTTAAGCACGTAGCTGCGGTCCACCTCATCTGTAACAACCTTGTCCGTACCCTCAGTCTCCTGAATGCCCAGTCTGTCGAGCCTCATAGTTAGTTCATTCACTAAGTAGTCGACCTCGTGAATGACCCTGACCTGCATAAAGTTAGCCTTGGCCCAGGTGCGCTCGGTATGGTGTTTTTTCTTAATGTAGTTGGACGCAATATTGCGCTGCCAGACTCTAAATGCATTGAGAAATGTTAAGCAGTCGCTGGTAGAACCATCTGCCCAGTGCACCTTGGCATAGTAAGCTTCCATACGCTTCTGGAAAGGATTGCTAAACATCGATTTGACGGCCATAGCTGCAGCCATTACGATAGTGTCGCGCAGTACGCCAAATACATGGCCCAGCGCTATGAGTTTGGCCAGGTGGATGTCCATAGGTAAAGCGGCCATGATGCGACCAAGATCTGTCAGCTCACCGTCAAATCGGTTAAATATATTTGGCTTATCGAGCAGACCGCCCGATTCCTTCAGTAGCAAGACCGTGCGCTCTAAATTGGACAAGTCTGGTGGATCTATAGCTAAAGCAAGCACTGCTTTTGGTTCTCCCATATCAAGAAGTTTGGTTTGCAGAACTAGATTCTCCAGAGGAGCTCGAACAATTTCTGGATCTCCCTCAGATGGCAAGTGCTGTAATTTTTTAATGCTTTTATTCACTGTACAGAACTTTTATTAGGTATAATTTAAAAAAAATTGTCAATTATAGTGTACCTCATAACTTGATTTTGGGATCAGGCGATATACTCGACCATCCATTACGCGTCCTGTACGACCGGCACGCTGTTCACAGTTAGCTTTACTTGCCCAAGTTAATTCTAAGCATTGGAAGTTCGTGCCAGGATCAGTCACTAACTGCTTTGTTAAGCAGAAGTCGATTACTAAAGACAGATTATACCATCACAAAAATCATCAAAAATAAAGTGAGAAACGATCGAAAGTAAAAATCATACCATATTTTATATCATTAATTGTAATACTGCTCTCAGCAATGTTCGTTGATAATATGATACGGCGGCATCCTTTTGGTGGAGATGAAAATATTTTATTTTGCTCTTCACTTGTAATGCTGGAGTGTAAAATGACAATGTCCCATTTTGATGATTGGCTATCTTGGACCATAAGGTCATGCATTTCTTCAATCTCCCATATTCCTGGCAAAAATACTAAAGTGGAATAACGTGGCTTTTCTCCACCAAACTCAGCAAGATCTTCTGGATCATATTCACTGTTATTATCAATGTCATCAAAGACATTGATTAGCTTTATGCAAAACGTCATCATTTTCTCCGAGACCTTAGGTTCACCTAATGAAATTTCTGGCAACTGCAATCAACACAAGATTATATTAATTAGTCCAAAAATTTTGATAATCATTTAAAAATAACCTTTCACTTACTGTTCCAAGAGCTGTCAGCTGGCACAAGTAGTGAGTATGAACTTTGTAATTCCGCTTTTTGGGAATAGTGACAATAGGTGCAGCTACAAAGCCAGTTTCAGTGGGTACTGAAAAATACTCTGCAAATTTTGAAACATTGAAAGTAGCCGACATAAGGATAACTTTGACTTGGCGAGAATTCGTCCTAAGTAGCTTCCTAATGATCAACAGGAGAAAGTCCATTTCTTGATCACGTTCATGCACTTCATCAAGAATAATGTGCGTGTACTCTAGCATATTTTTGGCTGTTATGAGTTTTCTTAAAAGAACACCAGTAGTGCAGTAGGTCAATCTAGTATCTTGTGAAACTTGTTTGTACATTCCTACTTGAACACCAACGAGTGTTCCTAATCGCCAACCTCTCTCCTTGCTGACTCTATCTGCAATGCTCAATGCTGCTATTCTTCTGGGTTGAGTAACTAAAAGAAAAACATATTCATGAATGAAAATAATTCTCAAATCATTACTCATATTTGCTACAGAAAATTTTTCAACATACCAATGATGTTACAGTGTTTTCTCTCTTTGTAGCAGCTGTCAAGAATGAACTGTGGTACTTGTGTCGATTTACCACATCCAGTAACACCTTCGATTATAGTTATTGAATGAGTCTCTATCATCGATGTGATTTCATTTTTGTTCTGTACAATGGGAAGTTCCTCTTTTGGGCGATATTCAAAATCAAATGTATTGTAAATCTTAGTTTTTTCTTCAATGTCAGCATCAGTTATATGAGTAGGAACTGTTCCTACAGACATTTCATCAATATTATTTCCATCTTTTTGTGCGTGTGATAATTTTGCTGCCTGAAATTATACAATAATAAATAATGCCATCTTCTAAAATATGATTAGTTAAAAATTTCATTACCATACCTGAAGAGCTTTTTCATTTTCTTCATCAATATATTTCTTTGAATAATCAACTCCCTTTGATAGGACTGATCCAACATGAAACGATGCTTCTGATCTTGCATCTGAAGATTCGTCTGGTGTATGATAAGTTCTATGACGATGAATATTCACTCTCTCAAATGGCTTCTTTGACTGGAATAAGTCTAACAATTCCATGATGTTTATTCTAAAAAATAAAATTAGCATGAAAATTTATTAAAATTATTATTCCTGCAGGTAATTGCAATAATAATTTATTAGGTTTTGTTTATACGCAATTAACCTACAATTCATTCTTCTATTCTCAATATTTAATATGATAAAAATTATTTATAAGCGGTTTTTTCATGCATTCAATTCTAAGAAATGCAGATTCTCATATTTCTACAGTGTAGGTATAAGTATCAAAGCGATAACCACGTGACACAAAACCATAAAGCGAGAACAAAGGAATACGTCACCGCCGTCACCGGCAATTTTGCCAAAGCAAACTGAACTTGCTAAATGTCCATAAAAGCGTACGTTACTCCATATATCCATAAGATTCAAATGAAATGTCCAATTATCACAATATTTACACGTGACGAATTGCAAAACTTTCAAAGTAAAAAACAAAGGAACGTCATAGATGTTTCCAAATTTTAACATGTTAAATGTTGATAAAAACGTTATCTCACAATAGCCACGAGGCTAAATACCTTAAAATCTAAACGAGATAAATCCTAAATCACTACTTACCTATTTACCTTTATTTGTTAACTTTTTCCATATCCTATCCAGTAAAAACTCGCGCCCAAAAGCGTAAACACAGCCGAAAGGTCACCCAGGCGTTCGACGAATTGCAGAGGAAGGAAAATTCAACGTTTCTTTATATTATATTCCAAATCCTTAAAAACGGCAAACTGTTGAACTCATCACATGCTTAAAAAACGATTAATCCAACTAAATAATATTAATTGTAACTGTAAAACTATCAGTAAAAAAGGACACCCGGTGCCTTCGCCTCTACTTACGTTTTGAACTTGCGCTGCCGGCAATAACGTAGCCCAATAGACAGCTTGATCGCAGAGACGGCACGACGGCAGAGAGAGAGAGAGAAAAAAAAAGATGCGCGCGCAGCGACAGAGAGAGAGAGCGACGATAATAGCAGGTGCGTGAGCGAGACAGAGATAAGTACAGAAAATATACACATAAGTATATATATAGATCAGTTACACACTATAGGTAAATTTTTTGTATACAAAAAAACTGCACGTGCGTCAAAATCGACATCAGTGGAATTCGCCCACACAGCTGAAAAAATCGAACTAGCATAAAGCATCCATTATCCAGACATTATCGAGACCTGCCGTTACGGTAACTTATTATGTCCTGCCACGGGGTCATGGAATTCCTGAACTCCGTCAGCGTGAGATTTTTTAATGTACAGTTATTCCTGTTGCCGTTTTCCCCTCCACTTCGGAGAGAGAGTGAACCAAGGGACGTGTCTTGCCGCGCTGGACCCGTCTAAGTATCTGCCGATGCAGCGCAATGTGATGCCCAGATAAAAGTAAGCCCGCTAAATTTTTCTCTTATCATATATAAGTATATCATTCGTAGGTACTTAGTATACGCGACTCGTTTGGCGCTTCGCCGAAGAGCGTCATTCCGTCCGAGTTCATCAATCACCGCTGTTTCATTCTTTTCCTCTTTGAGCATTTTTGGCAGCGAGATATCAATTGAATTAGTTGTCTGTTAATCTAATGGAGGGTCTTATTTTTAGGAGAAAATCCTATATCAACAGGTGCAGCGAAGATGGCTAAGGGTGACGGTGGTAGCAACGTCGTCGCAGAGGGCAAAGCTGTCAAGAAGACAGTGGTCGCTCCAAACGATAAAACGAAGAGGAGGAAGGATGAAAGAGATGGAGACCTGTCAGTATACTCTTGGTATCAAGATTTTCTGATTATGTTTTGGATTTAGTTTTCATAATAACTTATTGTATTTAGGAATTGGTGGCTAGCTTTTGGAGCTATCGTTGTACTCACCTTTGCTACCAGGTTTTACAAAGTCACAGAGCCTGCTCATGTGTGGTAAGTTTTGCTAGTTTTCATTGTTACAAAAAGGATTTGCAGCTTTTATAAATTCATTTTGTTGTTTATAGCTGGGATGAAACCCACTTTGGCAAGATGGGAAGCTGGTACCTGAACAGGACTTTCTTTTTTGACGTTCATCCTCCTCTAGGGAAGGTAAGGATTTATTTCAATTATTACTTTATTATATCTCCAAATGAAGCATCATATGAAATGTTTACATTGCTTTACAGATGCTGATTGGATTATCCGGCTACTTGACAGGGTATGATGGAAAATTTCCATTTGAAAAGCCTGGTGATAAATATGAAAGTACTAATTATATTGGTATGAGAATTGTGAGTATCCCTATTTATAAAATGTTATCCCAAAATAGAATAAAAATAGTTATTGAAGGATATTGTTTTTAGTTCTGTACATTCCTGGGTGCTACAATTGTACCATTATCATTCCTCATTGTCTGGGAACTAACAAAGTCAGTAAGGGCTGCTAGTTTCTCTGCTAGCGTAGTTTTATTTGGTATGTAAATTTTAACGAAACAAAGAAACTTCTTTACTGCAATTTCTTTAACAAAAGTTACTTTTATTATACAATTTAGATGTTGGATTGATTACGTTAAATCAATATATTCTTTTGGATCCCATACTACTTTGCTTTATGATGAGTGCTACATACGGAATGACTCGTGTGGGGTCCTTACATGACCAATCATTCTCATTACAATGGTGGAGTTGGCTAACATTTACTGGAGTTTTTCTTGCCTGTACAATGAGTGTTAAATTTGTTGGATTATTTGTAGTTTCTTTAGTTGGATTTTACACAATTTATGAATTGTGGAGAGAGTTAGGAAATTTAAATCAGTCTGTTGTAAGTTTTCATGATTCATATTTATACAAAGTTACCTTTCTTATATAAAAGTTAAAAGTAATGAAACAAATTAAATTTTTTTTTTCAGATCACTGTTGGAAAACATTTAATAGCTAGAGCAATTTGTCTCATAGTCCTACCTGTTATCTTGTATATGCTATTTTTCTACATTCATTTTCAAGTTTTAAAAAAAAGGTAATTCTTTTATCAATTGCATTGATGTAATAATTGATTATTTTTATTTAATTTTCCAAAATCTGGTTTTTGCAATTTTCATAGTGGGAGTGGAGATGGATTTTATAGTTCAGAGTTTCAATCGTTACTAGAAGGCAATTCCTTGCATAATGCAACAATGCCTCGACAGTTAGCTTATGGTGCAAAGATTACTTTGAAGAATCATCGTACTGGAGGTGGATATTTACATTCACATTGGCATCTTTATCCAGAAGGTGTTGGAGCACGACAACAACAGGTACAGTAATTGAGTCGTGCAAACTTAATTTAACTTTAACACTTTGTATGCTAACATTGGTGTTCTTTACTGGATTTAGATAACGACATATTCTCATAAAGATGATAATAATTTATGGCTGGTAAAAAAATATGATACAGAGGACATTCCATCTGAGCCAGAACTAGTCAAACACGGAGATCTTATCCGTTTAGAGCATATTATCACTAAACGAAATTTACATTCTCATAAAGAGATGGCACCATTATCTAAGAAACACTATCAAGTTACTGGTTATGGAGAGGTAATGAAACCAAGCAAATATTGTATTTGACTCATTTAATTGTAATCCATTATCTATGTGCATATGCAAAACGTTTACAGAATGGAACAGGTGATGCAAATGACGTTTGGAAAGTGCTAATACAAAATGGCAAGGAAGGAGATGTCATTGAAACTGTGACGAGTAAATTAAAATTCGTTCATTATTTACATCACTGTGTTCTTACGTGCAGTGGCAAAACGCTACCTAAATTGTTAGTATATTTTTTATATAGAATTAATTAATATTTTTGAATTGAATAAATTAAAAAATATTTTCTTGCAGGAGTTATAATCAACAAGAAGTTTCTTGTAATCCTAATATGAGGGACAAGAATGCTTTCTGGAACATTGAAGACAACAATTATCCAAAACGTAAGATTTACAAATTCTAAATTATAGATACAACATAGTTTTTGAAATATTCAATGATATTTTTTGTTTTGCAGTTCCAAACGTAAGTTTTCAAGTCTATGATCCAGGTTTCCTAAAGAGATTCTTTGAATCTCACGCTGTCATGTTACAAGGTAATTCTGAATTGAAAGTCAAGGAAGGCGAAGTGTTCTCAAAGCCTTGGCAATGGCCAATAAACTACAGGGTAATTATACTGATTATCTAATACTTCCGTTTTATTTAATTTAAATAAATTAAATACAACGATTGTAATAAAATTTATTTCTTATTTAAGGGGCAATTCTTCTCTGGAAGCAACCATAGGATATACCTGCTAGGGAACCCAATAATTTGGTGGAGCAACATAGCCTTCCTCATTATTTTCGTGATCGCTTACATCAACGCGGCGGTGCGTGAACAACGAGGTTGCGAAGAAGATCAAGCGTTGATTCAGCAGAGGAAAACGGTCATGAATGCCGGAAGCTGGCTATTTGTCGGATGGCTGTTACATTATGCGCCGTTTTGGGCTATGACGCGAGTCTTATACTTCCACCACTACTTCCCCGCTTTGCTCTATAGCTCAATGCTCACTGGAATAACGTTCGATTACCTTCTTGAGAGCTTGGCTCTACTGCTGCCCGAGAGAGTTGGCAAAACCGTTTATCACGTTTTACTTGGCAGTGCGATTTCTGCCGTTGTTTATAGGTAACTACTGATTATTGCTTGTAAATACTCTCTTTGAACTGAATAGCTAAAAAAACTTTTGAAATTACAGCTTTTATCTATTTTCTCCGTTGACTTATGGAATGGAAGGACCATCGGGTAACGATCCCAACAGCACGCTACACTCGCTTCGCTGGATGGAATCGTGGGAGTTTTAATACCAATTACGTACTGAACAATGACCAAGATGTGCAATTTACACTGTTAAGCGCAAACTACTTAAATAGGTATATTTATACGAAGGAGAAGATATTTTTTATGAAAATTTTATACGGTTATTTGTAGATTTGCAAATATTTAAAAAAAAAAATACGCGCATTTGAATGTAGGATTCAAGTTTTTAAAGTTTTCAAAGACTAAATACTCATGTATTTATAATTAACATATTTCAACAAACTGTTAAAATAAAGGATCCTAATACGGATTTTTATAGATATTCCGCTGACTTTTAATTGCAATGCTTGCTTTCTTCGTATTGTTTTCGAAATTCATAGCTCATAAAAGATTATCCTTATCACGATTAAAAATCCATTCGGAGCCGTTCTCGGCCGACAGGAATTTCCCTCGCTCGTGAAAAAGCCAATACGCCTAGTGTGTATACATGTATATCGCTGCATTCGGAATAGAGCTTTCCGCAATGCGGAAGACCGTATACAAGTCGCGCGTCAATAATTAATTATTATCGAGTTTCCAACAAAAGAAGTTAGTTGCCTTTTAGTCTAATTTGAGGTGGCACAGAAGTAACTCATGTTTTTCCTCGCTCCGGCTAAGGTAACGAAAAAAGTGAATTCTTTAAATTTAATTTTGCTTAAAACGTATCGGCAATCCATCACGTTAGAGTCGAGTAATTGACGAATTTCACTATACAGTGGTATTTTTAATATTGTATACACATTTCATTCTGTCTGTGAAATCGATCATTTATCATTTGACTGATGCGTGTTACAGCTTGAATAAGCAGCCGTTATAATGCAAATGCAATTACATAACGAGTACTGTGTAAAAATCAATTATTATTAATCTAAGAATCTAAACAAAATTGTCAATTGTGAAACCTATCGATTCAATTTTTTACCATTCAAATGCTTATAGCGATATTCAAAGAAAAAAAATCAACAACCACTGTGTATACTGTATAAATCCACCGTACACAATAGTAATTAAGTTCAAAAAAAAAAAACCCCAAATCAGGCTCAATCTACATAACTCCCCTCCCTCACCTTATATATATGTGTATATACAGCCAAGCTCCCGCAAGCTTACGACCGTCTCACCCACACAATATCAGTAGTTTCGCGCGAGTAGGAAATCCCCTGGGTGAAAAAGGGGGGACCGGCTGCGGCGGCAGCGAAAGAGAGAGAGAGAGAGAGAGAGAAAGATAAGTGGAACAGTTATCCCTCCGTCGCAGCAGTAGATAAGCGCTCTTCCGTAGAGATGAGCGTGCGAGCGAGTCCCAGCGTAACCTCCGTCGCACTGCCAATAACATCCTCACGGATAAGCTTTATACACGCGCGTCTATCATCGAGTGCTTTAGTGGTCGATCGATAGTAGGACGTATATAGTGTACAGTAGCTTTCGCGCCTAGTGTCTGCTGCTAAGACTCAGAGAGATAGTGTATTAGGTAGTGTGCGCGAGCAGCTGACTGCAGCAGTGGCATCAGCATCGACGCAGCAGCAGCAGCAGCAGCTTTCATATCCACGTGGTGCGTACCTATATGTGTGTTATATAGCTGTGTGCGATAATGCGGCGTGCAAGCTGTCTCTGTTTCGCGCTCGTTTTTTTTCTCGCTGTCATGTCAGTGCTTGCGATATGGATCAAGCTCTGCCAGGACCATTGCTGGGATTATAGCGGAGATGAGGAGGAAGAGCTTTGATAGAGAGAGAGAGGCGATGATGATGGTTTTGGGGGAGAGCTTGCGACGTTGAGGTTGGGAGCTTTGCTTTGTTGACATGTTTTATCAATGTATGAGTATGTATACGCTGTTAAACTTTCATGCGAGAGTATTTTCTCGCTTGATTGCATGATTGTACTCGGCTGCATGCGTCAAAGGGTCGCCGAGCTTATTTATATATTACATACTATCGAGCGCGTTCTATATATCCTTTAGACAGCTTTGCTGCATATTTTATAATATTAAAAAAGGAGCAGTCGATTATTTTGCTAGTTAATATTTTTATCATGATATACGCGGGTGCAGTTATTTTTAAAAGATATAATGTGCTAGCGGTTACAGCACTATTTATTCATATACACTTTTACTCGACATCGATTCCTTCCTGTATAATATATTAATAACAGCCAAACTTGTGCGTATGGAAAAAAGACCTTGAATATTTCACATTCAATTTTTTTTTCTATTGCGGACTTTTACACGCACCTTTTGGAGGTATATAGACAGTCGATCGATTACGCATTGAGCAACCACTTTACTTATATGCTCACACCTCGACCGGCAACAAAAATACTTCTGGTCATTAAGTAACTATATATTATGAAGAAGGGGCTACTGGAAATTTCGATTCGAACCTGCGAAATAATTCACGAATCTCGCGCTCGAGTTGCTATTGTGCAGACAACGGATGCATCGGTGTCAAGGACGATATATGTGCTACAAGTAGACTGAAGCTGCTTTTTTTTTAAGTTAGATTGATAAGAAATATATCTGGTTGTTCCAGGGACGCATGTGTCTTTTTATAAATTTAGAAATAACGAAAAAGCTTGGCTAAATTTGAGAAGCGCACTTGTTATGTGACCGTCGATTAAGTATCTTATCTGACTAGACACTGTATACAGTTTATCTACTAGTCAAACATAACATTTCACGCAATCGATGAGCACTCATCGAAAAAAACTCTTCTCCTCGAGAAATCAAAACGCGTTACGTAGATAAGCATTGAAAAATGCTAGAAAGTGTGCGTCAAATCTAAACTCCTCGTATACTTAAATAAACAAAAAAACGTATTCCTCCTATCATTCTCTAACGGAAGTATAACGTTCACGATTTTCCAGTTCGTCGTCAACCACGACTCCGGCGATATAAGTACAGTCGTTCTCGTCGAATAAAAGCGAAGGCCGCGTCTTTTATTGCATTCAAAAAAAAAAATACCGTCTCAACAATACTCTCTTTTTTTCCTTATCAAGAAGCATATTATATATACCTCACTCCCTCGATAATATAATACAAAGACCCCATCCATCGCATCAATATCTCGTCTAATCACACCTATTAAACCCAGCTAGCAACAGTAGCATCAGCGGTAAAGTACTCGTACTAAAGCTTGTTATGCGGTGGACATCGAGGCGATGAGACAACTGCTGCTACTGGCCATATGGGGCCTTGTGTCTCCTGGTTGGGCTGCCTGGCCGGAAAAGCTTTCCCAGCAACCTGGTAATATCCTCGTCGATTTTCTCGCCTACCGGCATGTCTCAATCGTTCATTTTGACGTGCCGGAAAACGCCGTGTCTGTTGGCTTCAAGTGAGTATTTTATTTAGTTCTATATTTATAATATAGGAGCTAATTATTCTTTTCTATATAGCTCTGATATGCGCTAAACTTTTCCACTTAACGATTTTCGCGCGCACTCTACTTTCCAGTTCGAAACTCCGTTAACGTCTTTCTTTACAGCCGTTACGTCAGTAGCTGTGTCGGTATATAATTGAGCGGAATAATTAGCGTGTAGAGCCGCGAAAAGCAAGTCGAAATTATCGTCGTGAATTTTTAGCTTTGTAAAGCTCATGTACGCATATGTATAATAACATTAATAACTGATAAAAAATAAAAACAATTGTAATTATTCATTATTTCAGATTCACGGTGAAGGAAGAAAAAACAGGCGGTATAGGCGACTGTTCGCCGCGTAACGTGACGATAAACGTCAAGTCGGGAAGTCTACCGCTCGTCCGGCCGGATGGCTCGCGGATTGAGGCCAAATTACTGGAGAACCGTAGGCGGCACTACACCATAGACTCGCTGAGCAACGGCGACGTGCACGTGGTGAACATCGTGGCGCCGCCACCAGGTGACTGGTATGTCATCGCCTACAGGTCGTGGACCAATCCGAACACTGGCAAGATCAAGCAGCAGGGTAATCATTACTGCAGTTTTCTATGCATATTTCATATCAAATGAAACAAAGTAAAAATACGCGCGCAATTTATGTAGCATATATCTACACAGCTATATAATCATCTCGATAAACGAATAACGTCGAGAGCAGCCGCGTCGCGGTCAGATCCATCAAAGGCTCAATTTTCCCATCAGCGACCCTTTCATTTTTCCACAGGTCTGGGTGCCAGCTGCGAGACTCTTCTGGACGCAGAGATGTCGATCGAGTCCCCGGACTCGGTCTTCGGCTACGGCGATTCAAGCTACACCGCTGAATTGAGCCAAAGCTCCGACTCGGCAGTCATGCAATTTCGCGTCCCCAAAAACACGGCCGAGTCAACTCTGAGCGTCCAGTCCAGCTGCGGCGAAGACTGTCTCGTGTCTCTGTACGTCACTACAGCTGAGCACATCCTCCGGAAAGCCATCAACTCCAGCCAGGAAAGCATCGAGTTCCGACCCTACGACAACGACGCGATGCACTACGTCACCCTGAGACTCGAGTCCGGAAACGCGAGTCGAGTTACCGTTGGCTTGGAGAACGACAGGGAAGACGAGGATGGACTGACTGAGGTGCGATTGACTAGGAAGACTTTGCCGGATTTCTTTTTGTTCGACTACGAGCATCTCGTCGGCAACAGCAGCAAGCCTGCGCCGATGAATCTTACTACTGGGAGCTTGAGTGTCCTCAGGTTCAAGGTTGGAGCTGTGTACGATACTGGCGGCACTTTGTCGGTCGGACTGAGGCTCGCTGACAAGGAGGACAAGGATGACGAGGAGGAGGAGAAGGATAAGAAGGACAAGGTCGCCGTCGTCGTCGTGGGCTGCGTCTCTTTAGGTATTTCTTACCAAGTAATAAACAGTATACGCACTCTTTTCCTCTGTGCTATTTCGCTTGCAGGTTACCACTCATCGATAACATCGACGGGCAACTGCATCCGCGACGCCGGTACAAGCATCACACCAGCGGACATCTTCGTCGCGAACCGTAGCAGTCCAGCCTTCGTGCACGTGCCTTACCCTGAGCCAGGTATCTGGCACCTGACTCTCCGCGCCTACTGCCTGGCCGATCCTCTATCCGATTCCGAGGACGATCATCACTCCTGCGAGTGTTTCGAGGAATGCGCTCGCAACGCGACCAACTGCGAGGGCTGCGATTGTGCTCACGAATGCGAAGCTAGGGTCGAGAGTAGCATCGCATCGTCGCCTTGCATCGAAGGTGGCTGCAATGCTCACGGAAGATGCGTCCACTACATGAGCGGTGGATTCGTGTTTTCAGCTTGTCACTGCACTGGTGGTTACAGGGGTTTTGATTGCGTCGACGATGCCTTCGTACTCAGTAAGACCGATGTACTGGCTAGGTTGTTGATGCTGACCTTGAGCAACCTGGCCTTCGTCGGAGCGATTTACGTGGCTATTAGGAGGTTCTACTACACGGAGTCGATCGTCTACGCGGCTGTTATGATCTTCTCCACCTTCTATCATGCTTGCGAGGCTGGAGAAGAGGTCTGTTCACCTTATTCTCTTATACCACACATGTGCAATAGCAGCGGTTTTTAACCATCCGATATCGTTCCTCGCTTGTCCAGGGTCACAGTTTCTGTCTGATGAAGCTGAGCGTGCTGCAGTTCTGCGACTTCTACAACGCACTGCTGTCGATCTGGGTAACACTAGTGGCGATGGCATCAATGGGTCCTCGAGCCACCTCCTTCTGCCAGATGCTCGGCGTCGTCGTGCTCGCCGTTGGTGCAGAGATGGACCGTACGGCTCTGTGGGTCTTCTTGTTACCGGCCATCTCGGGAGTAAGCCTCGTCATCGTCTACTGGGCCATCAAGTGCCGACAGAAAGGTGAGTCGCCTTATTTTTCATCCGACTATTCCGTCGACTGTTTTACTTACTGAAATTTTCTCTCGTTACACATCAGGTACACTGCAGTATCCTGCGAGGGTCTACAGGCTGATCTACCTTCCGATCGGTTTGATCGTCGTGTTCGTCGGACTTGTTTGCTATGCCTTCCTGCAAACGCGCAGCAATTACTACATCGTTCATAGCCTCTGGCATGTCTGCGTTGCTGCGGGTGTTGTGCTACTGCTGCCGAAACAGGAGTACATGCAATGATGACTGTTGTCGTATTTTAGATCTATTATGAATAATCGTTATACACTCATACGTTGTTGTTGTTGTTATTGATCGATCGCCGAGTCTCGAAGACGCGCGAGCTGTATTATGTATAGATTTGTTACGAGATTACGAGGTTTTTACATATACATAGACGAGGTTCCTGACTCTTATTGCATTCGCACGAACTGGTTTTCGTACGTTATACTATATATATATTATGAGTAGTCGTGTTGCAACGAATTTTTCGTAAGCTGTTATTGTGTGTGTGTTTGTCACATCGTTACTCTTATATACACGTCTAAAAGCTTTTGTTTTTTTTTCTTCGTTTATTTAGACTTCAAAAACGACTCGTGCAATAGCGATGAAGTACAGAATACTCTTTAATAATAGACGTAGATAGAGTAATTTCATATCAGAATATTCAAAATGCTGAATTGTTGACGTAACATTTTTGTGGCAATGATTTTGGGAGCAAAGTATTCGATTTGTGTACAGTATTAAAAGAAAAAAAATATATATATATATATATACATATATAAATAGTGCCGAATTGACAAAGTGCGTGTATAAATAGGAAACACTGATGTAAACATTGTACATCTTACGAGCCCGCTACGGGTATATCTGGAAACTTTATTGAAAGCGACACTTTGTAGGATAATCTTTTTTCATAGACTCTTTTTCTCACGTAGCGTGTATTTTTCCGAGATGCAACTTTCAGGGGATGAACGTTGAACTGCATAAGTATATGATATAGGTAATTAGTGGATCCCTTTCTTTTGTTCGTTCGAAACTCGGATTGTCAGTATATGAGCTCTATTTTTGCAGCTGACAATAGCGAAAAGAAAAAAAAGTGCATTTACTAGAAAAGTATTCTGCTTATGTCAAGCGTATTTTAATAAGATAGCGACGGCTATGAGAATCTATATTTGTACTAAGTATCGGATGTAAAAAGTAATAACAGACTGCAGAGTGAAAATTATACAGATATCGTAGTGAAACCATTCTTAGAAGTTGCAATAATCTGCATACATGTATGACGAAGCGTACAATAATATATACTACATGTAAATATTTATAATCTAAATTATTACACAAATTTTCCACAACTACAAGAAGTGTTACTTTACTTTTATTGTAAGATACATATAAATATATTGAAAACTTTGCAATCAAAGCGTATTTATTTTTAGGTTTCCTTTAAACATAGCAGCACCTACTTAATACAAGCATTTGCACGTTTGAAAAGCGTTCACGTGCATATTTACATTTCTAAAATTGGAAACAATTTTCAATCGATCTTATTAAAATAAACAAAAATACACCACGCGCAACGAATTGCAAATACGAAACGTAAACACGAAACGTCAATACCCCAAATCTATCTTTTCCTAGAAGCGAGTCAATCGGCTTCGATGACTTATCAGTTATCAATCTTAAAAAGAGTTAAAAACAACAATTTATTTAGCATGAAACTGTGCTTCCATCCATGTGATTTACCTGAGTGGATTCATTTTAATCTGGTGCTCTGAAACTGGCAAATTAAAATATGTCTTTTCTGAATTTTGCTATATAGAAAGCGACGATTATATTCTTTATCTCAATCGCTCAGTATATGAGACTCTTGTCTCCGACGCTCTAATGGGACCGACTTGTTACGGTATAAACAAAGCAATGAAAGGTGGGAGAAACCACTGTTTGCCGAAAATAAAATTCAGTTTAGTCAACTCAAGGGTACTATTTTTCAGTTGCTAAATTCGTTTTTATATTAAGGCCGCAGAGAGATCCTTCGGGACCATCAGCGTCGCCCCCCACTTCGATGAGGACAGCTGATATTCGTCAAAATAGAGACAATATCATGTAAATATATCGACGATCGTCTACGAAAGTCGGTAGGAGAGAATTAGCAGTCCGATCTTGCCGCTCGCGAAGTAACGTTGTTATTCTCAAGTCTTAGTGATGTGATGTTAGTGTCGTGTTTTGAAAAATAATGCAATACATAAGGGAAATCAAGTGCATTTAGAAGCATATTAAGAAGCCTAGAATTTACTGTTTCTGCACAGGAAGAAATTTATACTCCAAACGATGTCAGGTCGTCCTGAACATATAAGCGAGAAACTGTGGCAAGCTCTCAGGAGAAGAATCATGAGAGATCGAGAGAGACGAAACCAAGGTGAAGATTCATTGTTTTTATTGAGTTCGCGAGATAATCATGAATTGTTTACAATTGTAGAGCGAGAGGCGGCGGATGCAGAGGAAGTGCGCCAGAGAGAAGAGAGAGAAGCCCAGCATAATCAGATTCTATTGGAGCTCGAAGAGACAAGAAGACAACTAGCTATATTAGAGAATGAAACAGAACAATTACAAGATCATAGGGAACAGTTATGTGCACAACTGGAAATAGTTCTCCAAGAGGAAGATGATCATAAAAAGACGATGGCCGAACAAACAAGGTATACAATTTTCTTCTTCGATAAACGACACAAATTTGTTGAACTACTTAACAAATTTCTTTTTCTCAATTTTAGATCAGAATCTGCCCCAGCAAATGATGAGGTTCACTCAGCTGCCTCGAATCCGACTCCATTATTAGTTCAGCAACTTTCGATAAGTCCTGTAGTAAACGAAGAAGCACGATACGATCTGATAATCGAAAAAATGCAAAATGTAAATATGGCAGTTTATCAATTTAAAACTAACAAAAAATGGCATTTTAATAATTTTGTTTTACAGCTGGAATCGCAGCAGAGATCACACGATCCATCACCAAAACCACCACCTCCTGCAGAACCTGTGCATCGTCCAAGCTGTGGACATAATGCAGCAGCATCATCATCATCAGCATCGAGTAAGTTTCGTAAACGATTTTTATGTTAATCCACAAAATGCTAATAATCAATGGACAAAATGATAACGTCCCCCAGCTCCAGAGGCTACAAAAAATCCATTATTAGCTAAGATTCTTTTCGGACCTTCACACACAAGCACAGGTCCGCCCACTTCGACGTCAAGTGTATCACACGATCCATCACCAACACCACCACCTTCTGCAGAACCAGTGTACAATCCAGGCTGTGGACATGATGCAACTTTATCATCATCACCATCGAGTAAGTTTCGTAAACGATTTTTATGTTAATCCGCAAAATGTCTTGTTAAAAAATTTAATATATTAAAATGGAAGAGATTTATACAAAAATAATATTGCAAAATTAGCAGCTGTCGTGTCTGCAAATCAACCAATAATTGAACAACATTCGACGGGACCTCCACACACAAGCACAGGAAGCACACGTCCTCCCACATCGATGTCAAGTGTAAATATGACAGTTTATTAATTTAGAACAAACAAAAAATGATAATATTTTAATAATTTTGTTTTACCACAGAGACCGCAGAAGAGATCACACGATCCATCACCAAAACCACCCACTTCTGCAGAACCAGTGTATCATCCAGGCTATGGACATAATACAGTTTCATCATCATCACCATCGAGTAAGTTTCGTAAACAATTGTTGTTAATCCACAAAATGTCTTGGTAAAAGATTTAATATATAAAAATGGAAGAGATTTATAAAAAATATCATAAAAATTGGTAACAATTAATAAGATTGAACTATTTTGATCCATACGATTAGCAGATCCAAAATTAGCAGCTGTAGTGTCTGTAAGTCAGCCAATATTAATTGCTAACAGGAGGTTTGGCGATGCCCGAGACGTCCTTTGGAATAGTAAGTAACTCATATCTCTGTCTCGTAGTTTAAAAATCCATTTGCCATAATGTATGTGTACACCTCTCGTGCATAATAGTCGCCACTGTCTCATTAACGCGGCCTTTCAAAAACAAAACTATGAAACCACTCAATTAGATTAATTTTTCGTTATGTTTTCGCTCTCATTCATACATTGATTCACTACTTTTCGTTTCCTGTCTACATATGCGGTTGCTTTTTTTAATGTCACATCACAATTGTTCAGTTATCATTGCTTTAGTCGCTTATGCAATGATTTATTACAGAGTCTGCAAATCACTTCTCTGGATCCAGTTGCTATTATGGAACACCAGTCGTTCAATCTGATTCTACACAGCCTTCCACATCGCAGACACTGCCACTCGCGCCTGAGCAAAACATAGATAACTCTGTCTACCCTGCCAACATCCCTGCTCCGCTAGCCACTAATATTCAGACAAGTAAATACAAAATTCTTCGTTTTTTCATAAAATTGGCAATTGAGCGATAAATAAATCACTTTAATCCTTTGATTTTAGCTCCATACACTCAAGCCCAATTCTATCCACAACCATCAGGAAATCACGTAGCGGTTTATGGAGGACTGATACCGATCCAACAACCACCACAGGTATTTTTAATTATTTATATTTTGTGATTATGATTGAATTGACAGCCAACATCGTTACGCGTTAGTATCGTTTTGAAAAAATTCGAATGAAGTAATGTTCTAGAAACGTAATCAAACGTACTAGTTGTTCTTGTAATTATAATAATAGCTCGTATAAGTACACATATGTATTTAAAAAATTGTCGATCGAAAAATTCTAACACAAACTTCATAAAAATCTATATTTCAATAAACAACATGAAATATACATAGAAATAGCTACACAGAAACATTGTGTACGCAACTGATAAGCTGCCAGTTATTCAGTAATATTTAACTACAATACGAATAAACAATACATAACGCTTTGATTTATAGGGCATACAATCTGGCATCATCATGACGGGTTATCCAGTCGGAGCTCAACAGCCATCGCAAGGACCGTATCCGCCACAGCCACCGCAAGAGCCGTATCCGTCACAGCCACTGCAAGGGCCGTATCCGTCACAGCCATTGCAAGGGCCGTATCCGTCACAGCCACTGCAAGGGCCGTATCCGCCACAGCCATTGGTCGCCTACATCAATGTGGACGGTGTCATTTTATCCGTATTTTACACACAACCACAACCCGATCAGCAACACGAACAATAATAATATAATTTATATAAGCGTATATACCGACGCTTTGGTGGGATGGCGGGACCACACCTCGGGCGATTGTCGAGGTTAAGTAGCGTTTGTCGCGGTTACTTATACTTGGATGGGTGACCGCTGCCGATGCTTACGATCGCCTAGATATCAAATTGTAACAAACCAAATGCACCGACCATCCCGAAGTAGATTCTTTTCCCCAATCAGAATTTATCTAAACGGTTTTCCCTGATCCCTCGGCGAATGCGGGATGAAGGGTAATTGGTAGCGGCGAAAAATAAAATGAATAAAAAAATAAACGTGTGGGGGGATAAATTCATCAAAAGCCGGCAACAGTATTAGGAGTGGAAACCACCAAACAGATTTTAATTTTATAATTTAGCGTGAGAAGATTAATAAGAATATATCGATTATTTTATAGAATTTTGTAATGTTTGTAATGTTTTTTGTAATGTTTTTTTTTGTAATTTTGTAAAGTTTAATTATGAGAAGAGAAAAATAGAGCGAAGTATTTTATGACTTTCTGACGACTTTGTTTCGTTTTATACGCTGATGTTTAATAATTGAAAATGAAATAAATAAGCTACATTTTTTAGATAATCAGAAGTTTTTATTCCGTTATCATCCGATTTTTTGATTGCGCATAAATTTAATGAGAGATAAGCGATTGGGTTTTTTTTAATGGATTATGTAAATCAAATAAAATATAATATCTATTAAATAAAACAACTTTATATCTATTTTACTTTTATGTAAAAAGTAAAATAGATATAAAGTTGTTTTATCTTATATACTACGTTACTAATGTTTATAATTATACTCGCAAAATTGCTAGTATACGTAACTTGTGCACATGCCTATACTATAGCCATTTTCAACATTTTCGTTACATACAGGTATAACATACAAGTCCATAATTTGATGGTTTATTTTATTCATCGTAATTCTGCGGTCAGATGTAAAAATAAGGCATAATTGTACAGATCACATTTGCATGCTAAAGTTTGGAATCGACAAATTAATTTCTAAGGACGACTAAGGAGCTTTTAAATATACCAGCGATTTGGTGATCCCCAATTCAATTGGTGGTAAGCTCTGATCAAAAAAGTCTTATCATACTGCAAATACTCAATATTACAGTATCCGTGTTTCGGTGAATAGTCGATAATTGATTCCCGCATCTTATAATTGTTCTTTAGATAAAGAAGTGCTCTTAAATCGACAGGAGTTTTTGTCGTTCATGAAAAAAGTCAATATATTATGCCAGTGTGTAAATATGCAACGATTTCGAGGAGACCACGAATTAAATTATTACACAAATTTTTCACACGTACAAGAAGTGTACTTTACTTTTATTGTGAGATACATACATATAAATATTGAGAAATTTGCAAGTACAGTGTATTTATTTTTAGGTTTCTTTTGCATGGCAGCACCTACAAACATATGCAGGTTTGGGGAAAGCGTTCACATACATGTATGTATACTGAGTATACAGCGAGTTCAGTATATAATATTATAGTATAACAGGTTGCAATAAATCTACACGTATACATATAATTCTCTTTCAATTATAATAATATATTCTATATGTTTTCTTTGAGTGATAGCTTTTAGTTTATGAAACTTTTACTGACGTTCACACTGAGAGAATTTTTCGGATGATCTATGATTGCATGTATCTTTATATCTCGCTACTTACTTTAAACTGTAACTTGGTATGAACTTCTACAAAAATTCTATAATGGACTGATTGCTACAAAAAAAAATTCTCTCAGCGTTTTCTACGATCAAACAAAAAATTTACAATTATAAAGATCAATCGACAAAATCATGCGCTAGACGCAGTCTTTCCAACGTTACTAGCCGCCGTCGACGCCGCCACTTTGGCCAGCAGCGAAAGCATCGTCTCGGTCGAAAATCCGCACTGCTGATAGCTTCTGGCGCAGTTCTGTCCATTGCGACCGGCTTCCATAGCCTCTTGAATAGCGGTACCTTGTAGCGCGGTACGAAGCATCTGGTTCGAGCTCAGGGTATCGACGAACTTATCGAGGGTAGAAACCGAGTCGACGTCGTTCTCGCCGGTCGACGAGTTTCGCACAGCTTCAGCTGCCTGTTTTGAGTACGAACAAGCAACTCTCTGCATGCAGGTCGTGGTGTCGATACCGTGACGGGCCAGGGCGTCGTCAAGTTTTGTCATCACCTGGGCTATCCCGCCGTCGTCACCTGGAAGAAAAATTTTTTTTTATTTTTGAACCGTAGGAAAGAGTTATTGATGTACTCACTTCTAGCGTAAGCTCCGTAGGATCCGGAGAGGACGTAGAGCAACTTCGGTATCACCAGGATCGTCCCGATACCGATGACGGCTCCTAGTAGGAGTCCTCCTAAATCAATTTTCGCCGGCGCATAACTAGAGACTCCGTAACCCTAATGTTTGTAACACACACGCAAGTAAATAGTGCTTTTTTGTACTACACAGAGATATCGAGCTCTTAAAGGCAATTTTTTAATATGCACACTACCTTAATATACTTATATATGCTAAACAACAAAGATAAAAATTTCTTCAAAAACTTAACTTATAATTTGTACTCATTTAGAAACATAAAAAGGTATAAAAAAAGCTTATATAAGTAATATACGACTAATAGGATATCGGTAATAAATGCACGCAGTCTATACACTTTTAGTCTATTTAGTAGTTAAAGAGTATCGGTCCAAAGACTTTGAACATCTTTATGGCAGTGGACACGTAGTAGTGAGCTTTGGATATTGTTTCGTTAATGATAGTGGAAATGCTTACGGTGTTGTCGCCGACGTTGGTGAAGCCAAATCGCGGCTCTTGATTACGATCGCTCAGCTCGTTGGCAGTTTTAACGTCGCCGTCGCTGCGCGATTTCGACTGACTCGCCACCGCTATCTGGTCCTGAACTTTTCCCGCCTTTTGCGTGTAGTCGATCGAACTCGGCTTGAATCTGAAAATCGAATCACATTTTTCGTTAAAATCTCCTCACTATATAATAACGATGAGTTATTTGAAGTCATCACTTACCCTCCGTCGTCAAACTTTGGAATACATGACACCGACACCACCAAGAGCGCCACCACCAGTGCTGATATCGAATTCATTTCGCTAATCTTGCCAAAATATCCTAACAGTAAAAATTTATTAATATTCTATCGAAACGCACTCCTTACAGTAAACGCACACGACTATTATACTACTAAATATACCTACGATCTAAAAAGTAAACAGCCAAAGCTGAACAAGCCAACGCAACGTCAAAAACCTTACTGAAGATAGCCAGTACCGAGGAGCCTCGTTATATATATAGAGTCATGCATCGCGGCATTGTCATCTTGTACATCGATGCGGAGTAAGATAATTGTCTCCGGAGTCGGTTTCGCTTTCGTTTCTCGTCACTCTCGCAGCCGGTGCGTGAAGCGAACGCTCACCTCTTACGCAGAAATTTTTCCTGCGACATCCCGAAATAATTCGACTTTTGCAACACACACACACATATACACACACTGCGCAGAGGAGAATCTTATTTGACGCTTCCGGTCTTTTTTTTTTATTCTTCTGTACTGCGCGTTGCGCAATGTTTTGGGTTTCCTCTGTGTGCGTGTGATAATTGCAGCGAAGCAATTTACATGTTTCGTGTCCTTTGAGATATGTTGGAGGGATTTTTCTATTATGATTTTTCGAGTAACGTTGTGACAGGCTACTGTTTCTAACGCGTTTTCGAAACTTGCGAGAAGGATTTTGCCGATTTTGCAAAGTTATGGGTATACTTATCTGGAAAGAAATCGCTTTTGAAAATTAAGTTCTTAGTGCGGTTTCTTAATATAATTACATCGTGTATTTAAAAATATCGTTGTATTATGAATTTTAATTAAAGTCATTGAGAAGTGCATCTACTACTTAATTGCGAGTATAAATTGTAGCGAAATGAAAAGTGCGATAATTTCACACCTCGTCACAACTCGCATTAGACACAGAAGTTTATTTGGTATTAAACAGCGACTGAAATAACCGGTGCAATTTTACCAGGAGTCATTTCAACTCTCGCTGATTTCTCTCCAATTTGTTACCTCGCGGTTTGTTGACTTTAAAACTGAGAAGGCTTTCGTTCGCGCGTTTTCATGCTGGTCGTCGTTTCGTGCAAAGTTTGTTTTCTATAGAAAATAAGAGTGTTTATACACGTTTGTTTTCATTTATACTTTACATTATTCTTAATAATTTTTGTAAAAAGTTACAGCATTTTTATAGCAACGGTCGAGATACAACTAATTAAAAATTCACGCTATACCTATTATTTGTAAAGTATTGTTAACGAAAACTTGCAACAAAGGGCAATGCTTTATAAACGAATCCCTATAATATATAAATTAGAATTCATAAAAGCCTAAATAGTTTGCAATTTCCTTTAAAACAGAGCCGAAATAACAACCGCAAACATAATCAAAAGCTTCCTTCAACTCTTCAAACAAGAAAATCAGGAACCCATTATTATAGAAGCCAATTAATAAACAACCATAAATTAAAGACGTCCAGGAAGTCCGACTCATCTCGGTCGTCAATCGCAAAATTTCCTTCAGTCGCTAACAAAGCGCGCATTTCCGACTTCCCTATCCACCTCTACAGAGATATGTATACGATTAGTATCTCGCGAAAAGAAGCCATGAAAAATCAAAGGCACCAAAGCAACAATGCAGTAATCCGTTCTGGCGTGTTGCTCGAGGAAAAGAGCCCCCAAGAAATATAATAGATTCGCGCGAGGAAAGCGCGTCAACGCTCGTTTCCTCGAAGGTGAAAACGTCCTGACACGCCGTCGCGTTTTTAATATTCGCGAAAATTGCCGCTCGTTGGGATCATTAATTTCGCAGCGTTCCAGCTATTAAGAATATTCGCGTGCATCACATCCTCGTTTCACGACAAACGAGTGAAAGAGGAAGGGTTGCTGCTCGCAGACTAACGACTACATATCGCGCGGACACTTGACTTTTTTCGACAGAAGTCGACACAGCTACGCTTCGGAATAAACAAAGCTGTGGTGTTCTGTGGTGAACGATTGTTTTGGGCTAATTAGTGCCGAGACTTTTTTTTTTGGGTGCGAAAGATAATAAGAAGTTTTTTTTTCATTTCCTCGGCCGATTGTGAAGAATTAAGTGACCTCCTGTGTACAATAATTACTGGCTGCTTTTGGAGTGCGCGGACTTCGGTTAGTTTTAGTTTTGACTAGTACCTGCTGGAATTATGATGGCGGATGAGTAGATTAAGAGATGCTGTAATTTTAATAATTCGTATACATTAAATTATGGTATTATGAAAATTTGCAGTGATAACTGGTGTCAAGATGACCAGGAACAGTTTGTTTGTGACGTTGATGCTGATCTACGTTTCGGGATTCTGGACTTTGACGTCTGCGAAAGGAACGAAAATCGACGTATCGAGAGCTGACAGGGAGAGGAAACCACGATTCATTTCCTTTGATACGAACTCTGGAAAGATTGACGTGAGTTTTATTGGTGTTTTAAACGCGGTACCTGCCTAGCTGCTGGAAATAAAGTAGTTTTAACAGATAAGAACATTCGTGATCAGATGCTAAAAATCAACAATAAACAACAAATTTTAAAACTTTTAGATAAATCTGGACCTGTCGGTGCCCTTTCTATCGATTCCTCTCGAGGACAAAACAGAGCATGGCGGTCCACCTTTGCCTCTGCTGACCATCAATACCAAAGCTATTACAATCTTCGGTCTGCTGATGGCCCTGTCAGCATTTGTTGTTCCCCTGTTTGTGAAAAAAATTCCAGACCATCCACCAAACGTTCCGCCAGCAGAGCTGCATCACCATCATTACAGTAAGGAGCACAAAAGTAAAATATTGTTCGACATTTTCTTTTCTTCATAAAACACGTTTATTGACTTGCAATGCTTATAAATTTACACTAATATAAACATGTATATAAATAGAATCTCGGTTTACAGTAAATTTTCCAAGTGCAGGCGAGTTTACATAATTATTATACTGTTTAGAAAAATACTCGTTTCATATAGCTTGGTTACACTGAGAAACAAATTTATAATTGAATTACATACAAATTTCTTTAAGTCGATTAAATTTGTCTCTCAATCTGTAAATTGACGTTTGTAACAATAAAAGCATTCAAGTTAATTTTATTCAGGATCAGATCGAGGCTCGGATCTAAGCTCGGATCTTTGGTACTTCGGAGATTCGTTCAACGAGATTCTCTTTAGAGACAGCCGCGTAACACCGTGCGTGCAACGCATCATTTGCACGGCTGTAGCAGCCGCCAGTCACTCGGATAATCCCAGTAGTACCGACAAGATCATCGACGGTCTTTCCAGGTACAATTTTGTTTACTCTCAATTGATAATCATTGCTTCATTGCTTCGTTGTATCACCTGGATATTTTTCGTACTTCTTACAAATGACTTATCAAAAACAGTGTATACACGAAAGATTCGTAGCAAAATTTCGCGTACTATATTCGTTTCTTATTCTAATTGTTCGGTTCTGTTAAAAAAGTTTCATCTTTTAATACGAGGTTGAGTATGACGATGTAGAGATTAAATTAAAATCAATCTATGCGCGGAACTAAGATTACTGTTCACTGAAGCAAACCAACACAATATCAATCGAAAAGCTAAAAAGAATAATAAATAAATTGCAGTCACAGATGGTTCGAGCAAGCGGCGAACGGAACAGTGATAAAGGAAGCCGTGTCACGAGGTCGTTTAGTCCTGGCACCTGACGAGTGCACAACGACTTACAAGGGCTGCGTCTTGAACCAGCAAATCATAGCCAATATACTGAAGATCGTCGGTATATAAAACTGGACGTTTCGTTCTCTAAACGATTGCATAGCTTTGTTATTTAGTATTTCGTTGCTTAGGTAAATGTGATGGAAAAACTTAGAGGACTAAGCCTGAATGAGTATTTTTGTTGACGAGAAAACTGCGAAAATCAAGCGAAAAAATTGTTACATTGTTTGGTTGCTTTCGATTTTTAAGTACGTTAAATTAATTTTAAATTAAATTTAGGCTTTAATTAATTTCGAATCATTGTTGATTGTCACCGTAACTCTAAGTCTTTTGATAATAGACAGATCTACAATCCATGGCACGTCCAATTTCTACGAGAGACTAATTCATAATAATATCAGTCACCTTCAATTTCGCATAAATAAATAAACGATCAATACCTATCATAGTATCAATAATAATTTAAATTTAGCAAACTAATCTACATGCAACAATTCAACTAATACACCACAAATCATCTAAACTTTCTATACATCCTCCTGTGCTCACGTAATAAGAGCGCATTCAGATTTCACTTTTGCTCGCAACAGTCCCATATTCAATGTAAGGCACGTGTCTCCACGAAATAATAATAAAAACAATTGTCCTAAACGATGCTTCTCTAATCCTTCGTCATCATCATTATCATCTGCGCCACGGACAAAGTCGCAGAGCGTGAAATTCCGACACGCGACAGAGAAAACGCAGAGAGAATTATCGTCACTCCGAGATTTAAAATTACAACGGAACGCCAATGCATTGCTACACTTTAATGAGATCTCGGCTGCGCGTTGGGATTTCGTTGCGTTAAGAGAAGAATTTTTGAATGTGCGAACAATTTATAAGTGAGAATAGAATGATTTTGAGAAAGATCGAGTTCGTAATTTGTATACGGCAACTTGTGCGCTTACGAAAGTACTTTGCTGGTTAATTTTGAATGAAGTATATCAAGTTCGTATCTAATGTCTTTCGAACGGTATCTTATAAACATTCGATCTTAAAAAACAGCCTCTCGACTGAACAGCAACAATATAAGACAGCCGACGACAAAGAAAGCCTACTTCAACAATAAATAAATAAATAGCATTATCGACAATAATCCTTAGCACACTGCTCACCTATTTTCAGACCTAAAAACTTCACACTTCATTCAAACCTTATTGCTGCCATTCTCAGCATTAAGCACTCTAAGACATTCTGGATTAGCAACATCCTTAGCCGTCATACCAAGCTTATCGGCAACATTCGTCTCAGCCCCGTGTTCCAACAGAAATTGCACCACTGCGGCCTGGCCATGTTCGGCAGCGAGATACAGAGCTGTTCTGCCAGAGACATCAGCCTGCGACAAGTCAGCCCCAGCTATGTGATAGGAGCGTAATCGAGCAAGGTTTCCTGCAGCCGCGGCTGAACACATACGCTCGCCAATGAGCCGGCCGCGCTCGTGCAGGTGTGCGCCACATTGCAGCAACAACTTTATTATCTGCGGACAAGACGCGTATGCGGGTCGTTGCTTATATAGTTGCATTTCAATTTGTGTGAGTAAAAGGTGCTAGTAATGTGGGTGAACAGCGGTTAGCTTTATGAAGAATGGATGGCGAGTTAGACGTAATTGTGGAAACGTGAAGCAATCTTTTGCTGGGCTTGATGAAACATTTTTATGAGTAACAATTGATATTTATTGTATAACTTACCTCAGGCCGATCATGTTCTATTGCATCCGTTAATGGAGTTCGATTGAAACGATCTTTGATATGCACATTTGCTCCCATTTTCAATAAATGACGAACTATTGTGATGTCTCCTTCGCAGCAGGCAATATGTAACGCCGTTCTGCCATCGGCGTTTGGTTGAGAAATATCTGCTCCCTGCAAATTGATAAATATTGCAAAAGTAGCTCGTAAAAAATAAAAATTAATATATAATCAACTTACATATCTCTTGAGAGAGCTTAGCTTCATCGTATCTTTAGCTAGCACAGCGGCATTCATCATCGCAGGAAAGAGGATGGCGCCCAGCTCCTTGAACTCAGCTGGTGAGCTGATTCTCAACGACCTGCCAACTGCGTCGACGAGATCCCAATCCTGCAAAGTGACCGACCGTCCAGCTGTCAGTTCTCCTCGCAAACTCGTTTCCATCATCGAGCGTTTTGTAGCCGTGTCCCATTCAGTCTTGGACAGAACGTAGGCCAATTTCGTAAGGGCAGCCTCAGGTGTCATATCGAAACCAGATAAAACACCTGCGATGTGACGAAAAATAAAATTATATACTGTATGCAAAATAGTCGATTGTTATAAGGTATTGTTATTGAAATAATAAACTGCGTACCGGCATCCATGAGAATCTTTCCAACTTCGTATATTGAGCACACACTACCTTCTGAGCACTGTGTAATATTTATAATTATAACACCCCGATCGGCTGCAGCTTTAAATTCGGCTATAATATCTTCTCGATTTGACGGTACGTTTCCTGCACCATAAGTTTGCAGGACTACCCCTTCAATTGGTGGACGAAGAAAAGCTCTCACCAAATCGGCGGTTATGCTTGGAAACAGACGAAGAAGACCAACATTTTTATTTAGCGTTGTATGAACGTGAAACTTTTCCATATGACAGGTTCGGAATATAGAGCGATAATCCACTGAAAACATTGATACAATTTAATTTATATTTATGGCTTTGGGTAAAGTAATATAAAAAATTACCATCTATTTTAATTCCAGCAATGGCTAGAGGAGGAGCATTTGGCGAGTGAAAAGCTTCGAACGAAGTGACAGAAGCTTTTGTGGTGCGATTTCCTCGCATGAGCCGAGTTCCAAAGAAAATACAAACTTCGGGAATGTTGTAATTAGCGGCGATGACTAACGAAGTCAAAAAATTGTCAAGTCCATCGCTTCTGGTATCGAATAGAGGTACTTGCGATCCTGTTAGCACTACAATTTTTCCAAGGGCTTCTAACATAAAAGATAAAGCTGAGGCGGTATAACTTAGTGTATCAGTTCCATGAAGAATGACAAATCCATCAAAATGTTCATAAGACTCCTTGGAAATGCAAGAATAATATTATGATTTATGCTTGAAAAATATTATAATTTAGGTTGATAAAATATGTAGAATTACTTTTATATCATGTGCTATACGTATCCAATCATCCATCCTCATATTACTTGAATCACATAATGGTTTATATTCTAAAACGCTGTAAATAATTCTTCTACTATCAACATCAGTCATTCTGCAATATAAATGTCGTTCGTGAGTAATTATTTTTTATTTAAAAAAATTACATTAGATTAGAAAAGTTAAGATAGCAAAATCTATATAAGATATAAAAGGCATTGCTATAATACATGATACATACGGTAATACTAAAGGTCCCATAGGCCCAAATCTTTCTTCGGCATATTCTTTATCATGCATATTAGGATATCTTCTCAAGTTTTTTACAAAAGCATTAGCTATTGGAACAAGAGCTGAAAGATAAAAATTATAGATAATATAGTATATTACAACATACAAAGTTTCCACTATTATGAAAAGATTGATTTTAAGTATAAATTAATTTCAGTAAAATTTCTTACAAGTCACATGAATTTGATGAAATCAAAAATATTTGAAATTAAAAATAAAAAAATATATACCTCCATCCTTATTTCTAACCATTCCAATGGTTCCTCCTGTGTACAATACTAATACTCTACCCTCAGGTTTGTTTTCCTGAGAAAATGATCCAGAAGATGCATTTCGTGTAATAGTGTGTTCTTCCTTTGTACCATTCGAATTACTTTTATTATTATCTACATGGTTATTTTGAGAATTTGAATTTGTGCTCAACATATTTGCACTGCCTGTGATATCTGTCCCACTCATAACTTCCTGTAACCATTTAGAATTAAAAATACATTATCTAGCGAATATTAATAAATATTAACAATAAAAAAATGCTGTATATGTATGAAATTAATGAATTTATAGATCAAAAACGTGATGCAACAATCTAAGAAGTCTATGCTAATCAATTTTCTCAAGCATCGAAATAGCAATACTTCACTCACACTGTTTGTTGATGCTCTCCGCAGGCAGCTAATCCATCGAGTTTCAATGTCTCAATGTCCAGATCGAGCAGTTTTGTATTATTGATATCTTTTATTGATATCCCCCACACTCTTTTTATATCCCTCTTCCTTGACTCTCGCCGGCAGCTCTTTCAAGCACTTGACCAAATGACCCCTCTTCTTCTCGCCTTTCGCAACAGTCCGCAAACTTTTATATATGCTTATATCCTCGGCCAGTAGAGGCAGAAACACACGACCTCCTCGAGAACGGAAATAATATTTCTGTGTAGGTATAGCAAGTAACAAGCCAAGCCAGATCAAAGCTGAGGCATAACTGTATTACGTCTTTCTCGCGACTTGTTCTTAATCAGCGCGGCATTATCACGATCACAGTCAGCTGTCGTTGTCTGTCACCTATACTAGATCTTTTTCTTCTTCTTTTATGGTCTCCTCGATGATCAGTCAGTAAACAACAGCACCTGGAACAGCAGTCGCGCAGCGACGAGTCGACGCACGTGCTGCTGAGGCGGCCACAAGCTTTGGCTTTTGACTGCTGCTGTATTATTGATGACGTCACGAGAGAGCATTGGAAGACTGAATTTGCGCCTGCAAAGGAAAGGCGAGAATTATTGCAGAGTTTGCCGGTGCGGTGCGATGAGGGATTTCGGACTCAACATGAGCGATTTTTGTTATTTTTATCATTTGGTTATTTTTTAGTAAAGGAAGCTGTTTGTGGCGTTTTTCAGAAAAAAATATGTAGTGTCTTTTAAATTTATGCAACTTTTTAAATTTTATGACTGAAAAGTTGCAGAGATCTAAATTTAGTTTTCGAAAAAATTATTCAAAGCTTTGAAATATTTCGTACTTTTGATTTTACTACTATTCTATGGCTTGCTTGGTATAATATATTGAGCTTCCATAAAGGTATGAACTTTTATTTTCTGATAAAAATGTAAACAAATTGATATTCAATTGTTTATCGTGTCATTATTAAAATATACGAATTATGATTATTTTTAATTTTGTCTTCTAAACCGTATAGGTGAAAGATATAAAAGCATCAACAATGTCATATGTAGAAACACTCAAAGTGCAATAAATCATGAACTTGTTTTTGAATTATCAGTAATGTTACATACAGCCTTATAGCTAGATAGAGATAAATGAAATTGATGATTGCACTATTTTGCGCTTACGCATCCTGCTAATCGAAACGACAAAATTTAAACTCCAAAATTATACAGATAAATCGAAATTATTAGCTCTCTCATGACTACTGCATATCATGAATACGCAAAGCATTTCCTGAATTACGCAGTCGCAATGTGTACATACATATATGTATGTATACATACATAATCAATTATAACAGCGAGATCAAGCAAACAAAAACTATTTAAAATCTTAAAAAAATTAACTTTTAAAAAAGTAAAAAGTTAGGCGAGTTTGATATTTCTGCAACGAAATTACACATAAAAAAGAACTGAGATCAATCAAAC